>CAXIVM010001248.1:50402-90402 GCA_964035705.1 Porites rus
AGGAGAAAACAACCTACTAGCGATGGCCTCCCACCTAGCGGCGATGGCCTCCACCTAGATGGAGGTCCAACCTAAGAGCGATGGCCTCCAATGGCCAAGCAGAACGCGAACAACGACAACACAGCACTTGCAGGAGCCACAGCAAAGGACGAGGAAGATCAAGAAGTACTCCGCCTAAGGATGTCCTTCAGGTCACATGATGAGAGCCGAGCGCCTTTGGCACTCTGATAGCCAGGCTCGTCCAGGCTACTAAGTGAAGATGATGGACAGTTCGCACTCTGAAAGAAGATCCTTGGTGGAGTAAAGAAGAAAATCAAGCGGAGGCCTTCAGTGTAAAGAATCTGACACCAGGTCAAAACATTTGATGTAACATTATGTAACGAAACAAGCCTGGATGTGTGGTTTGACAACGAAGCCTGGTGGCCTGTTAGCATTTAAAGGACAAGGATTGTAAGAGGGCCAACGCCGTGATCATCTGCAGGGGCTCAAGCAATGCAACGTTTTCCCCGACATTTTGGCGTCCAGCAGTGGAAGATTTAGGCTGTTGATGTGAGGGTTCTTCCTTGGGCGGCAGCATTGATGAGACCATTTGCATGTGGATACACATGCAGTCTTCATCAAATATGCGAAGCGGTGTCGAGCAGAAGATCTGTTTGTTAAGTCTTAGCAATTCGTCAAGGCTACAAATGCCGGCCTTATTGGTGCCTTGTTGTTGGGTCAGTCGCAATCAACTCCACGGATAGTTGACGGCTTGTTTGGTTCCATGTGACTTTCTTTTTGGCTCAGGGGGGTGAAAAGTAGAGGTTTACGGATTGCTTTTGCTGGACTAGGCCTCATGGACCGTTTCTTTGAGCTGGCAAAGGTCAAGAACATTTAGCATATTTAGCTCAGCAAGCACTGCAAAACGATTGCCAATGATCCACGCGGTCGCGATCTACAAAGACAAGGCAAACAAATCTTCGAGGTGTTCCAAGGACGCTAGGCGTTGGGTTCGCAAGTTGGGATGAGAAAGATGGGTAGATGATGAACAAAGGGCATCGCTACTAGGAGCAAGATGGTAAATGGCTATAGACACCACAGCGCAGCTGCTACGCTTGACGTACCGTCGGAGCAATGGTCATGACCTTGAAGGTGGACGGATACAGTGGCCGGAGCAGCGCATTTCACGATTGTTACCTACGCCATCCTTCAGCAGTCGTGATTTCAATCACTTGCAATCTTGATAGCCAAGGCATAGGCAAGTTCAAGCTGCTGAAGTCACAAGGGGCCAATGTCCTTTCCGCTGCCCGGAGCTAGCAACGGCGCAGGATGTGGAATGGCAACAATGGCTGACATGAACAAGATAGTCAGGCAGTGAAGAAGGATTGAAGAGCTTGAGGCTGATGATTCCATCCGTGAACATGTTCACCTTTGTGAAAGAAGGATTGGATCTCGTAAACCCTGGTCGAGCAAGGCAGCTGCTGACCCAGACCAGGCTAGTGGCATATTCATATGCAGCTCAATGAATTTGCCTCGGCAGTTTTGGCCCCACCGGCATCTCTGAATTGGCCAAGTGTTGTGCGGTTGAGTATGAACCTTTGACGCATCATTCACCATTTGTTTCTTGCATGGCTGCAGTCCATGTCACCCATGTCATGTTACATTTGAATGCCCATTCAGATTGGTTGATTTGACCCGTACAACCGTAGCTTCGTTTGCAGAACAAGCTGCGTGCCCTTCCACGTTGGCACCAACAACAGCCACAAAAACCAGAACGAAAGACCACGCATACCACAGTGCCTGACAACACATGACTTTGCAACTTTGCACTTTAACGAGAAACCAAAGACCTCATGTCGACGTGAGGTTGTTCCAAGGGAGTCGGCATCGTGAAGTTGATGGGAGCGCTGAAGTGAATGTGCAACGAAAGAACGAAAGAACAAAGAAAAACGACAAGCGAAGCTACTAGGAACAAGTGCCTCGCTAGTAGTAACAGGTGCCTTACTAGTAGTAACAAGAAGCTACTAGAAACAAGTGCATCGCTTCTAGTAACGCAATGTTGTCTGGAGGACGCGATGCTGGATTTGTTGCTATGCATGCTGCATTGGCGTCCACCATTGTTGATTTGGTGATGATTCCAGAGGCTTGGTGAGGGAACTTCGATTTGACCTTGTTTTGGGCCACGTTCGCTGCGCCGCCATTTGAGGTTGATGTGGAGTCAGCGGCCAAGAGGGAGTTTAAACAAGAAAGAAGGCACAGTTGTTTTCGGCACGATCTCGCCTTGCGAGGATGGACGAGGTGATGAAGCACGTTGACAGAACACTAGCCCGAAAGGACCTGCGGCTCCTAAACGAATCAGACGAGCATGTGGGTGATGTGGTTGGAAGGTTGTAAGAGAAATGTAGATGCCCAGACTTGGCCTGGACCGTCCAAAACCATGTGTTTGTCCCGTTTCTGTTCGCAACATCGTTTCTTTGTGGGTTGCAGTGGTAAACGCAGTTTGGGCGTTGGGGTTGTCAATCGCGGTTGAACATGTGGTCTTGATGATCTTGTTCGCAAGTTGCTTTGAGCTGTCAAATGTCGCCAGCCTTTGAAGTTGAAACCAAGTTCAATGACACAAGACACCCAGCTCACTTCTTCCCAGGGGCCACGCACAACTGTAGGATAAACGAGAAGGCAAACTATATAACAATAATTGAAGCAGTAAGTATTCCGCACTCGACCCACAGGTTGAGAGCAATGGGCCTCATGGTCCTAGCAGTGCCCAAAGGTACCATTGAAAGCCACAGGAAAGTGCGTTTCGGGTCCATTCCGACAAGATGCCAGTATGAACTCAACTCTAATTAGTTTCTGTTTCTACTAGCAAACATTGCTACTAGTAAGGCACTTGTTACTAGTAGCGATGCACTTGTTCCTAGTAGCTTAATGCCAGTATGGAAGGCAAGGACTTTAGGTCCAAATATCATTCCCCGGCCTCACTGGCGTGCCCATGGGTGCTCACGGGTGCTGATCATGTCTGGCGAATTTGAGAGGCACAAAAGAAACTTAAAGAACCTACAAGCAATGTTACTAGTAGCCTTCTTGTTACTACTAGTAAGGCACTTGTTACTAGTAGCTTCTTGCTACAAGCAATGGCCTCCATCCTAGTAGCGATGGCACCCAACCAGCCTCATGCAGGACTTCATGGTGATTGCTGTAGCGGAGGGCGCTGGGCAGAAGTTTGTTGCGACTGGAAAAACAGATTCGTTCGGTCCTTAGTAGCATCCTTGCTCCTAGTAGTATGGCCAGGAGCTACTAGTAGCGTTCTTGCTTCTAGTAGCGAGGCCAGGAGCCCCTAGTAGCGTCCTTGCTCCTGTGGGATCGTGTGGTCACAATTTGTGGCGCCTAAGGACAGGTCACACAGTGTATGGAGACATTGGCACATACTTGAAGGAGCGGTCCAGTGCATGCGAAAACTGTGCTCGTTGGTCGTTTTCAAGGACTCCGTCAATGCGCATTTGAAAAAGAAGGGCGGCCCTCATCTCAGCATTCGGGTCACCTCACGTTTCAAGATGATTCAAGCATATAATTTGCTTTCAAGTTTCTTTAGGAAGGGATAATTAAGGTGCTTTTTTTCAATGAAATGTGTTGAAAGGCCGATCATTCTATATTGACCCATCCTACATCATCCGGTCAGCTCGGGGCTCAAACATGGTTATTTATGTGTGCCTTTTTGAGAAACCCATCCTATCCGTGAGGTTGCAATCCGACCCAACGACCACATCTATTGTTCCAGGCCAACATGCCGTTCTAGTTTCACTAGGAGCGATCGGATGCTACTAGGGGCTCCTGGCATCGCTACTAGGAGCAAGAACGCTACTAGTTGCACATAGCTGAAAAGGCTAAGGAGCTCATGCGCCTTCAGAAATCTTTATGTGGGATAGAGATGCCAGAAAGGACACGAAGCGACTGGTGTTTGACGTAGCCACTTCCAGGCTGGCCAGAGATGCTGTCCACACGGCAATGAGAGGTTACACTGGCGTTTGTGTGGGGTAGGAGGCTCAACGAGACGAGACAGAGACATCCTGAGAGAAAACAAAAGAGAAGAAAACATAAGTTGTTTGTATAATATGTGTTCAACGTGAATAGTAATATATAGAAATATGAGCTAGTAGTAACAAGTGCATCGCTACTAGCAACAAAGTAGCTTATAATATATGTATATAAAACATGTTTTTCAACATTTTGTCAAAACAGATTGAGCAAAGTGGACGGAGACGACGCGGTTGTGACGTCGCCTAGGCCAATCCACAACATCATTGTCCAACGCTTGGAGACGGAGAACTTCTAAAGGGCATCGCTACTAAGGAACAAGTCTTCTTTAAAGTTATATTAGATATATGCTTATAGTATCTTATAGTTATGAATAGTATTACTAAGTCTATTAGTTAGTAGTATTTAGTAATGTTCAATAATTTAAAGGGGGGTTGACCGCGAGCAGAGGCAGGTAGGAAGCCAGGAGTCGCTACTACCTATAAGGAAGCGATTGCCGACAGGAAGCAGGATAGCTCACGCTCATACAATTCATTTGGTTCCTAGATTTTTTGGGAAACTTGTTACTGAAGGAAGGGCGAGCTTTATTCAAAGACTGAACACGACAAACACAAACCAGCGAACCGAGCACAGTCTGAGGTGGTGATGCCTTCCAACCTCATCGCAAGTCGTCGGGACCACGGAGTCATGTGAAAAGACGTAACAAAAGCGCGAAGTAAAGCGAAGCCAAATTCCGGACGTGAGACCTTGCTTTGTAAATTGCGATTCTGTTTCCAAAAAATCACCGACTTTGGCCTATTGACATGTCTTTCTTGTCAAGAAAGCTTCGAACTGCGTTTACGACTACTGCTTTGAGGAAAGAAGAGGGTCGGACTGCACAGCAGTTCGTGGCAGTCCTGCGTGCAGTGACTTTGATGCAATATGATGCTTTGATGTCCATATTGCACCAAACTGTAAGAACCTTTCCAGAGGCCACAGAAACTATAGTAACTCTGTTTGTGCGTGTTGGTTATGAAAGGAATCCAGAACCAAAGCCGAGGTCTTGCAACATGCCGAAGTCTCTTTCCGGCCTGCACTGATGTATAGTTAGTTGCACGGATGGCTCACTAATGCACTGCACGAGAAAATTGCATGCTCTCGTTTGCGTCTTCAGGTGCCCACAACAGGATCAATCCGAAGACAGTGAAGTTATCTTCGTAATACCCCCCTAGCTACTAGTAACAAGAAGCTACTAGGGGCTCCTGGCATCGCTACTAGGAGCAAGGATGCTACTAGGGGCTCCTGGCCTTACTACTAGAAACAAGAACGCTACTAACTAGGATACCCATTGGCATAAAACAATGCCACCAAGAACCCCAGCCCGACAGCCTTTCACAAACGACAAGGGTTCTTAGGTGTTTCTGCAGGAAGCCAGAGAAAAGACAGGGCCTTTGTGGCATGACTAGAGTGATTAGAGTGTGACTATGGGGCAGCATGTTTGGAATTGAACAAGTT
Organism: Porites rus; assembly: GCA_964035705.1. NCBI lineage: Eukaryota > Metazoa > Cnidaria > Anthozoa > Scleractinia > Poritidae > Porites > Porites rus. The sequence goes on from CAXIVM010001248.1 coordinate 55,908, forward strand.
GTGACAGCCACGCGTAAGATACTCGTATGCCAAGATGCCGCTCAGTTCAGGGCAGCTTGTGAAGCAAAAACACCAAACCATATCGTCAGAAGGTGTCAGAACACTCAGCTCATCACATGTTGGAAATAGAAAATGAAGAAAGTCAGTTGTTGTTCTCATCTCCATTGACAGTGTTGTGCCAACCTTCGGACGGCCCTGGTCCCCTGCGCTGATGGCTCTACGCACCGCTGCAGTCTTGCTTGGCTTGCTTTTGGTCTTCTTCCAGCGATTCAAGCGAATCGTGACAAGAGCATGGACGCCCTGCTGCACGAGTGCGTTGGTTAAAGCTTGTACAGTGAATTCGAAGCAAAATACCTTCTGGAAAGGCACCTTGGCACCAAATTGTTTGTCTCAACATGTTTCAACAGGCTCCCAGAGTCGGTTCTAGTTTCTGTGTTTACTTTGTTTTCTCGTACATTTCTTCATGTGGAGGCGTGATGATGTTGAACGCCGCTTGCTGGGGAGGAACATTTATTGCTGCAAAGGCCAGCATCGATTCCTTGAAGGCTGCTGGCGTTCCGAACGCGGGCGCTTCTGTGGGTTTTTTGCGCTTTGCATTGGCGACGCTTCCTTTACTTTCTTGGCTCCATCGTTCCAGTTGCAGGGAAAGTGCTGCAATGAGCCTCGTCGTTGGAGCCGTTTGGGGCATGTCCTACGCATGCACCTTCATCTCCTACACGCTCGGCACGACAGGAGCTAGTGTTGTCTTGAAATCTAGATGGAATGTTGTTTCTATGCGTTTTTTTTTTGTTTAAGGCCGTTTAAGACATGTTGTTTCTGTTCTTTCTTTGAACCTCCTGAGAAATGTGTTCCTTTGTGTCTTATTTCTTTTCTCTTTCTATGGATGGAAAAGAAATCAACATCCACCTCCTACACGCTCGACATCACAGAGGCAAATGTGTTTGCTCAATATGATATGAGTCCTCTAAGTTCTCACTTTAGACCGTTTTACCTTACTGTTTGTTATTTTTCTGTTTATCATGTGTTTCCTCCGTTAGGCCGCCCGCCACAGGAGCTAAAGCCGCCTTCATCACTTCCCTTCAATCGCTGGTGGTCGCAGCATGCACGTCATGTCTTGCACGCAAACTCCAGCGTGGCACCTTGAACTCCACCATGTTTGCAGAAAAATGCACAACAAAGAGAAACAAATGACAATTGCATCTACAACATCGTAACATTCTTGGGGAAGTTCTACCGAGGGTGTCGCATTGAAGCAGTCAATTTGTGGGAGAAGCGTCGTCAGCGCTGGTGTGGCAAGCCATTGAAACGTGTCGAAAGGAAAAATGGATAAAATGTTACTACTAGGAACAATGATTGCTATTAGAAAAAAGTGCATCGCTTCTAGTAACAAGTGCCTTACTACTAGTAACAAGGTTTGTCGAGCCAAGTCGAGAAGAAATGGCTAGGGGAGAAACAGGTCCGTTGAGCCATGTCTCGCCCCAGCCGTGGAGCCATCGCAGTTTCACGCCCACGAGAAAAGTAAGGACATCGTAAGGTGATTGAAGGGCGTGCCCAAGCACCTTCTGTTCATTGGTGCCCATGTTATTGCTCATCTTCGCTCCCGTCCAGCTAATGCCACGTTTGTGGTTTCAATCAGGTGACAGTGCACCTGAGTGAAGAGTTAGCGATAGTGACAGCAGTGGCTGCGCCCGCCAGGGCAATGTGTTCAGCTTTTCGCGCATTGTCACATAATCTGAAGGGCTCACGCCTCTGATATGTCGGAAGGGTGTGTCGAAAGAGAGGCCCGAAAGACTTCAGGTATCGCTTAGAGTCTAGAGAGGCATTGCATCACCTCAAGGTGCACCAACGTCAGCCCACCTTTCCGACCTTCCATCCACTTGTGACTGTCACTTCCGCCCATTCCTTACGACGGACGCTTGGAAATTCGACGGCCTTGTGTCCACCATCGCCCGGTTGGGCGCAGCTGGCCAGGTTCTCCACGGCAGGTTGCGAGTTCCCAATACGCTTGGCACCTGCTAAGAGCCGTGCGAAGCGTTTGCTGGCTGAGATGTTCGAACCGCAGCTAGCTTTGACAGCGGGAGTGACAGCGGGTAGAGCAAGGAGAAACAAATTCCCACAATGGCCGGTGCATACACCTTGTGTCGCAGGTTTCGGCGTCACAACGACCGCGGCATTACCGCCAGAAGTGTTTGATGCAGTTGGGCCCCTTGTTGTGCCTGACACGTGGTGCCACGCGTGTTTGCCTTTCTATAGCTACTAGGAGCAAAGGGCATTGCTACTAGGAGCAAGGACACTACTAGGGGCTCCTGGCCCCACTGCTAGGAGCAAGAAGCTATTAGGTGACCTTCCTTGTGTGGTCAACGAAGCCTGTGACGACTGAGTCAGACTCTGCACAGTGACAGGCACACTGCAAGCACGCACGAGCCCGCAGCTCGTCCAAGTAGCGGAAGCATGCTGAAGCTGATGGAAGACAATGTGTCAAGACAAAATGCCGCAACAGGCAACAGTGTAGTGGTGAAACCTAGCAGGTGGCTGGCAGGGAAGACAAAGTTGTCAGCAGCAAGGCCTATAGAATTCTTTGAGTTCTCCCAGTGGCACAATTGACAAGGCATGAATTTTGTTGAACAACGGTATCACGAGATCGATTTCCCCAAGCTGCACGCCACACATACAAGTGCACGCACCAGCACCGCAGAGTTTATCAAACGGATGCAAAAGTTGGGAGATGTTGAAATTACAGAAAAATTGCTCTCACACGCGCCGAGGTTTGCAAAGGGGATGTGGGGGCAAGTAGGTTTTGCGGGAGCATAATAAGCGCGCGAGCTGACAAAGCGGTGGCCCTGAAACTAGTAGCTTCTTGTTACCAGTAGTAAGGAGCCACTGTGCCCAAAACCCGAAGGCTTAGGCGCCCGGCCGCCGGCGGCCGCTAGCTGCCCTGCGAAGGGCAGGGGCGGTGTCGACTAGGTCTGCGACAGTCGCGGACCAGCCGTAGCTTGTGACCTGTGGTTCTTTCGTGCTCCCCCACAGGTTTCGCGCCATGGCTGTGCTGGATCCCGAACTGGATGAACTGGTCCAACGGATGGACGACCGACAAATCCGTGGACTTTTCACGGGACTGGATCCTGGTTTCTTTCCCTCGATTGGAACCAGGACACTGGTTGCTGGTGAAGTTGTTTCATTTGGTGACGACTGGATTGATCTGCGAGCTCGTTGGTTCACTCCTGCGGCGGGGTTTGTGATTGCTGATCACCCTTCAGTGATCACTGTTTCCCTGGATGATGCGCTCAACAGATGTTTGCACTTGTGTCAGGGCATTGACATCATTTGTGCTGGCGAACGAACTGATATTGCCAAGAACAAGGTGCGTTTGGCGAATGCTCAGATATGTTTCCGGCCCGAGCTGGCTGTCTCTATGCCATGGGACGTGACACACCTCTTCTGCGGGGCTTTTTGCGGATGGCACCACCTAGACAACCCGGCAGTCTATATAGTAAGCCTGTTTGACAGCTTTCAACCACAGGCTTAAGTTATAAGCCGATGATCGTGGGATCGTGAATCAAGGCATATACAGCCGCGTGGCCAGATCGACAGGCACAGCGAAAAGCACACCAGACACAGTCTCAATCTACCATGACATTGTTATTGCTGAGGCGCGCGCCGGGCGCGCTCTTAAGCTTCACCAGGCGCGCGCCTGGCGCGCGAGCAGTTTGGAACAAGGCCATGCAGGAGAGCGACAATGTTGTGAAATCGATGACAATGTCATCGCGCACCCCCTCCCTCCCTATGAGGTGGTGTCTTTGGCAGCTTGTGCCACGACAATGTTGTGAAATCGATGACAATGTCATCGCTCACCCCTCCCTCCCTATGAGGTGGTGTCTTTGGCAGCTTGCGCCGCGACAATGTTGTGAAATCGATGACAATGTTGTTATCAGTTACCACTCCCGCTCCGACAGTGCGCGTGAGGACGCAGTGAAATCGATGACAATGTTGCGACCACTCTTCGGTTAAAATTTCAAACACAAAAGCGGTAAGCGTTATAGAAGTGTCTTGTTAACGGATAGGATCGGCGGCGGCGGTGGGTGTGCTGTGTTTACATGTCAATGTATTTACTGATTTATATACTAGATGGCCGCGTTGCAGAACATGTCCACGCGTGAACTTCGAAACCACATGTGGCTTTCATTTTATATTGCCCCCTGTCCCTCGCTGGTGGATCATGGTTGGTACGTCCCCACAAATTTCTTTCTCTTCCAAGTTTGGTTTGAGGGCGTGTATACACACTGAAGAAAACCACATAGCCGACTTTCGAACATCGGTCGTTCGATTGCGTGGCTTGGACACGGTGCCGCACACGACCTCCGCCCACTGGGCTCAAACATTGTGGTTGGCAATTGGCGGTCTTGGAGTGGGGTGTTGAAGGAACATTTTTTGCATATATCGAAAGGGCCAAGGGACATGTTGTAGTATTCTTGGTGGATTGGTGACATTGCCCAACCATTTATCTTCCAAGATGCCAATTACCAAACACCACCCGCTGGGATCGATCACCCGCTTGTTTCCAGCTCGGCGCTCAGACGTCAGATCACATCCGTGAGAAGTATCAGGGCCCTGTAGCGCCCAAGAGTGACTGCGCCCATAGTGCGAACGTGCGTCGCACTGGCCAGCTTACGGAGGTGACCCATTAGGTCCTCGTCCGCGTAACAGTGTTCGAACCTTGTGCGCCCCATTTGGGAGAAGAATAATACACGTTGCTCTAGTTTTGTCACCACGGTCAACCAAATACTGCCAAAAGGTTATACGCAAAGGGAAAACACTTTTTGACAAGGAACCTCGGATTGCGTAAGCTTGTTTCTATGTAGAGTCTGACTCTGTGCTTTAGGTTCCTTGCTTTCACGCGGTTCCCAGTTCTCGTCCTAGACAGAGAGGTTAGAGGGGTGCATTGTTAAAAAAGTGACGGACAGTTTTTTCCAAACATGTTTTGGATTTCCGCGCACCGACTTTGAACTGTTTTTTTGTGTCTCGGAGCGGCGACCTTGACTTTTTCCCGTCGCAGTCGCACACTGCGCTCGCATGCCGGGCTGCACACGCGCTGGCCCAGGATTGGGTCATGGAACCATTGTTGGGGTTTCAGCGTATGTTCAATGTGATATAACACAAGTATACATGACCGCCTTTTCAAGAAACACCCAGGGCTAAAACAAGTTACAACCACGAAACCCTCAACTTTGCCACATATTCATAACCCAAGCTCGTACAGATGCTTACAGGGTATTCCATTCAAATTCGGGTTCCGCTTGCGATGCTCACCTCCATCTACCAGAGCCAGCGACTGAGCCAGGGCCACAGCTGTTGAAGGTCAAGGTGAACGAAGGTCAGATTGTTGTCTTCAGTTAGGGGGATCGCCAAAAAAGTCCCAACTCTTCTGCAAAGATTTCCCTTCAACTCGTGCGTGGATTCATGCAATTGAACGCGGCGTTGAGTCAACAGTTTGGTTTCCAAGCTACATCTCTGTAAAAGAAACACCGCATTCAATCTGCAGTTACGCGCAAAGCTTCACTCAGTGGTCCCACCTGAGGTTGAGTGGAGCGTGAACGACAAGTGCCCTTCTTCGGGATGAGAAGCTCGTGTTCATGTCCAATCGAATTGACAGCGTGCCAAAGTGGCAAACACACATGAGCAAACATGCATTGGCAATTTCGGTCAGCTCGTGGCCACCGTTGGATAACATGTGTGTTCCCAGAGCTTGGTTCAGTCTCGGGCCCCTCGCTTTTTCGAAACTCGTTGAAGTCATGGCAGTGGTTGAGCGCTCACCTCAAAGTGCTAAGCCGTGGCGCTCTGTGAGAACCTCGCCCAAATAGCTGTTCAAGGTTTATGGTCCTTTCTGTATTTCACAGTCTTCATGCAATCATGCTGAGACTTGTCACTTGCCTACGACCATCGCCCAGGACCAGGCAAAATCTCATGGAAGGAGGCTGATGTGGCCTCTTGATCGAAAAAGACCATAAGTTGTTCTTTTGAAGATGTTAAAGGGAGATAGATAGATAGTAGATAGATAGTAGATAGATAGATATAGATGTATATATATATGATACAGGTGATATTTATGATATTCATATTCTATCTCAAGAACACTAAACTCAAACATGATGCCTCCAGCCTAGCATCAAAAGACTGATACAACAAAATGACTTGTGGGCTCCTGGTCTTTAAGATCAGGTCGAGCTAGCGGCCCTCATGCAAGCCAGCGTTCCACCGACAGTGCTGGCGACCATCGACAGCGACGCGTATGAGGGAGGGGGGTTGGTCGCTCTGCCCGAGTCAAAGTTTGTCAAAACTCCCACTGCGAAGGAACTGTCCTCCAACATCATGTGGCTAAAGCCTTTGGTGACCTACTCGCCCACGAAGGCCCGCGTCACAACAATTGTGTTTTTTGGACGTTTAACACCCTATAGGTTTTAAAATTTTACATATTGAAGAGGGGGCTGTTTGGGTTTGGCTTGATTGATACCTCAACATTGTAACCAGCAGCCTTACAAATAACAGCTTGCCCGGCATGTTGAATCCCTTGCCATAAATCCAGGTCTTGAGCGCATATTTTCTCACCGATGTATGGCTTGAGCTGGACAAGAACTTGAATCGCAAACTATTTCGTCCACTTCAGGGTGAATCGCGGATGAAGCTAGCTGCTTATGAAGGCTGCAAAGCAAAGAAGTGCACGGGCGCACTTCGTAGCCTATGGAGGAGTTCCAAGACTGGCGGACATTATCAGAACATCCGCCAGTTGAAGAGCTTCCTGCGCGAGAGCCCTCGCCCTGGTCGTCGCCATGTGGATGATTCAGACGCTGATCAGTCGCCTGCAGATGAAGCCGCCTCCGATCCAGAATCAGAGCCCGGGCCCGAGCCCTTGGTGCCAGCAGTTGAAGACGAGCCCAGCTCTGAGTCTCGCGCGTCCGCAGGGCCTTCATCGCCAGAAGCTGAGGAGGAGGGCGTTGAAAACGCAAGCCCTTCAGAGAGCTCACAGGGCGATTCGCTGACGGCCAGAACACTGCGGCTGGGGGAGTGTTCATCCGGGAGTGAAAGCTGTGTGTCAGAGTCGTCTGACCATCGGGACTCTCAAGTTAAAGATTCATGGATGGGCAAGGCAATGTCACAAATCACTCGCCAAACCATGGCGGCTGAAGCGTGGGAACGGAAGCTGGAGAACCTCATCTTGGACATCAAGTTTGATTTGCAGGAGCAGCTGCACGCTGTGATGGAAGGGAGCGAGTGGGACCAGTACTCTGAGTGGTGCAGGGGCATCTTGACCGCCCATGGTGATTCTGTCTACAGCAAGCTTGCGGATGCTGGCCACTTCAAACGGTGGATCTTCAGACAGAAGTCTGAGCCGGGTGAGGAGAAGGGTTTGTGGTTGGGCGATGAAATGATTGGGATAAGTTGGGGTTAGGCCTCTCATGACTCTCATGCGCATTCTTTTGCACCTTTGTTTTAACCGCCTTGCCCGAAGGATGAGAAGGTTGGTGCGCGCAAGCGCCTCTTTCAGGGAAGCTTGGACAAGGCTTTTCGCACGATGAACATGGAGGTTGGAGTTGAGGGTGATGAGAACACAGTGACTCCTGCTGCAAAGCGCCCGCGGACCATGGGCGTTGTCGCCAAAGCTTTGCAGGAGACACCTCCTCCAGTTGTTGGGCCCCAAACGGTCGCTTGGAGAGGTATTAGCCTTTTAAAGCTTTTGGCCTCAGCTTTTGCCAAACACAATTTATACTTATTGAAGGTGGTTCGTGGATGCCATGGTGTTCGTGGGACGCCAGGCAAAGTCCATGGCAGCAGTCAAGCTAGAGGACAAGCAGTCGGAGTTGGGCAACTTTGAGTTCGGTGAGGCCTTGAACAAGTTCCACGCATACGACATGGACAACCTTCAAGTGCCCATTGAGGCTCGCCCCAAACAAGGCCAGGCCCACCTTGGCCGTCATGGATACACCATCAAGTCCAAGAATGGCGCTGTGTCTCGTTTGAGCATTTCAAGAGTATTTCCATTATTCTCAACTTTCTCAAGCAGAATATTTCCATGATTCTCAACTTTCCCAAGCACAGTATGTCCATGATTTTCCATCGTCCCAAGCAGAGTATGTCAGAGTATGTCCATGTTTTCCACCACCCCAAGCAGAGTATGTCAGAGTATGTCCATGTTTTTCCACCATCCCAAGCAGAGTCTTCCCATGTTTTTTCAACTTTCCCAAGTTGGGATCATATCAAGCCAAACCCAGAGGTTGTGGAATGCCTGCTCAAGACCCGGGCCTTCGTGATCAAGAGGGCAAACTCAAACATTGCCCAGCCATCCAAAAAGCCCACCGGCCAAGTGACATGGTCCAAGTTCGGCGGCCCTGAGAAAGCCTGGCTGGAGACCAAGCTCCGCGCTGGATGGTAGGATGTTTTACCTTTTTATGGGGTGGTGTGGCATGTCTTTCAGAAAGACATGTGACCGGGGCTTTTCCGTCACAGGGCGCCTCTCTTAGGTCTCGAGAGTTGCGTTCGTGTAGGCGGCGCTTTCATCCAATTGAGATGAACCCATCACGCGACTTTCGTGAAAAAAGTTATCAATAGAGAAGGAGAAAGTGGGTGTGGTTTGAGCATGCGTGTTTATCGGGCTCGGATTCGCATTCCAGGTATTGGCCCGTGCTTCTACTTGCTAGCCCTGAGCTGGGCTTTCCTTTTCCAGGCCAGTACTACACAGCGCTTTCCTAATTATGATTCCGAGGTGTAGCCAAAGTAAAAAAGTAAAGATGCCAGGTCTTTAGACTTAGAACTCAAAGCAAGATTGACCTAGTGCAACGTTCCAGGACTTGGTTCTATTTCGGCTTCATCGCCAACACTGGCCAGTTGGATCCCAGTTGGAGGCCAGACCTGAACACTGTCACTCTCCCTTCAACGTTGTCTGCGGCCTTTAGACCTAAGAGAAGCGCCTGTACATGCGTGGCGCACAAATGACCTGGTAGCCCATTATAGCCCAACGTCCCAGGACTTGCTTCTACTTCGACTCCAACGCCATCGCTGTCGAGTTGGACCCTAGCTGGAGGCCAGCCCTGAACACTCCTTTCAATCGGTGTTTGCAGCCTTCGGACTTTAGAAGTTTAGAGCATGTATCGCATAGCCGTATTGACGGGCATCATGCGCTAAAGACTTGGTGACCGACTAGCGCAAAAATCCAGGACTGGTTCTACCTCGACTTCATCGCCATCGCTGGCAGTTGGATCCCGGTTGGAGGCCAGCCGTGAAGATTCACTTCAACCTTCTTCGAACGTTGTCTGCGTAGAACCCCTTACAAATTCATAGAAGAGAATCCAGGGTTTGCTGTGTGTTGTCATTGAAAGAAGTGGTACTTGGTTGTGGACAGCCGGCGTCTTCCAGGTACGGTCCTCCTACGCTTGGCCGACCAGCTGTCTACAGGTGCAGGACCGCGACTGCAGCGTCGTGGTGTGTTGGAAGAAGGCCCCAAGTCCTGTTAAGTAGATGTGGACCGATGTATAAAAACATCCCTAAGGCTCTATAAGAGGCCCCTTGCAGTTCGGTTGAGGTCACCCGCCCAAGTCTGCAAACACACAGCTTTTGGGCCCTGCTTCGCTCTCAGCGAGCCTCCACCCGGACAAGCTTGAAGTGCTGCAGCGATGGTGAAGCGCGCACCTGTGCCGAATACCAGGTTGAATGCCAAGATCCGTGCGTGCCGGAGGAGTTTGCCGTTTGAGGGTGGTGAAGAGCCTGCTTTGCCAAGCCTACCTCGAACAATGAAGGAAAAGCAGAGGGCTTGGTTGCTGGATGGTCTCCGGGCTATGGGTGCTCCTTTGGCTGCTGGATCTGAACTCAAAAAAGTTTACTGTTTGATAAAGGGATCAGAATCAAGTTCGGACACTTATGGTGCACCAGGCTGTTTCAATAGGAGAACAAATATATACTGTAAAACATGATATATCTATATATATATATTATATGTGCACCAAGAGAGGTCTCTTGCTATATTGGCATTGCTGGGACAAGTCAAGGTGTTCGCTACGCTCGTGAGCCTCATGTTCCAGGTCCCAGGCCTTGATTGGACACAGCCTTTGGAGCACTTCGAGTGCTTTAGTGGTGACATGGAAGTGACCAAGGCTGTGCTGCTCGACTTCAACCCGAAAGGTTTAAACGGTTTAAACAGCCCCCAAATCTAAACCCAGAACGTCGAATCAATACAATCTTGTAGGTGGGCCCAGTCTGACATTCTGGGGTCAGTTTGGGGACTTGCCCAACGCGGAAGCCAAGGCCAATCGGCATGCAATGCCGTTTGATGTCCGGTTGGACGCAGAAAGGATGGACTTGCTATCAACGCAAGGGTTTGCAAACGCCCTTCACTGCATTTGCAGCTTGCGACCAGGCGCAGGCCATCTGACGGCCCCAGTTTGCTCAACCTTCGTATTCATGCTTCTATGGCATTGTTCAGGCCTGTTTCTTCCAACCTTTTCTGTTTGTTTAAGAGCAATAGGCATCCGTTTTGGGTCTGTTTTGGAACCATCATGGGTGACCTGATACCCAAAGGTATTCCACAAAATGGCCCCCAAAACGGAGCCAAGGAGTCGAGGCTCGACCTTGAGATCGGCGCTGAAGCCTTTGGGTCGAAAGGATTCCAAAGCGTGCCAAGACGGCAACCTTCTGGCTGCGCGGGCTTTGGTGCTTGTTGTTTTGGCCGCAGCGAAGGCAGTGTTCTGGGTACTGGAACAGCCCATGACCTCAGTCATGGAGTGGCACCCGTTGTTCCAAAAAGTCATCCGGATGACAGGCATGCGCAAGCTGCTTGTGACAATGGGCAAGTTTGGTGCGCCAACGCCAAAGAGGACTCTGCTATACACAAGCAGCTTTCCTGCATCACTCAACTTTCTCGTTGTCCTGACAGTGCGTTTGTTTTTGCAATCTGGTGTTGTTTAGGGTGGTCCATTCAACCCAAAAGTGAGCTGAGGTCATGCTTGCTTGGCCGAGATATCCGAGTTTGAAACTGAGCCTGAGTACGATGGCCGCGAAATGGTTGTGCGCTACATGAACGCCAAGGGCGAATCAAGAATCCACGGCGGATCGGCTCTGAAGGGTTCACAGAGTTACCCCAAGAAGTTTGGTCAAGCTCTTGCCAAAGTCAGGAGCAAGCACCAAAAAAGAAATCATCGCAAAGCGATGGCTTGGTTGAGGAGAGCTCGCAAGAGCGAGCAGGACTACGATCGTCGCCCACGCATCAACAAAGCGTGGGTTGCTGGCGCAAACTTGCAGCCAGTGCTAGACTTCTTATCTGCCAAGCAGTAAATGCTGCTGTAGTTCTTAGCTAGTTTCCTCTGTGGCCTGTCCCATAGACTGCGTGGCTTTCTGTCTTGAGGGGCTCAGATCAAGAAGGAAGTCAAGGAAAGAAGTCACTGCGTATAGTTTTCATATCGTGCTTTAAGAGTTTATAGTTTGATTGGCGTCGAAGCTCATCGGTTGGATCCAAACTCCCAGACTCCCAGTCTCCCCCACGGGTTGTTTTCTGTCGATCCACAATCCCTGACTCTGCAGGAAGCGCCTTGAACACATCTTGGAGCCTCATCTTCAAGTTCTTCACCTGACAGGCCGATGTGTGGAAGGGGGTGCCATGGTCCATGTGTCCTGCCTGTTAATACTCTGGTTGATTTCCTTTAGTCCTTCAGTGCAAAGACTTGACTTACAAATGGCCTCCACTCTCACAATGCCACACCCGCACCACTTATTCCCACCCATCCTTGCAGGCGATGCCGCGCCTCTTCTTGAAAAGATGTGCCACCGAAGAAGGTGGGCCTACAATTGAAGCCGGTGGGGACAGAGCGCGATCGCAGTGAAAGAGTCAACAACAAACCATGGTGAGTGTGTTTTTTCTCGTTGAAACCGGTTCATTTCGCTATTGCGAATTGCAGCGAAAAACTTGCGAATTGTAGCAAAATGTTGCGAATTGTAGGAACCATCGCAGAACCACACACACAGAGTCCGTCAGCAACCCGGCTCACGCCCACAGCTTACGTTCAGTCTATAGGGTACCATGCCAGATCCGAGAACGCCGCCTCGGAAACGACACCGGTCAAAAGGACCTGCTAGCCCAGGGCGCCCATCAGCCCTGAGAAAAGGTGGTCAGTCAGAAAGTGAGAGAGGGCGTCGAAAGGAGAGGTCAGCTGTCAAGGTGGATCTAGTTCCACGCGCGATTCCCAGCAAGAAGGAGAAAAAGGAGAAGAAGGAGAAGAGGGAGAAAGAAGAGATGAAGTCGGCGGCAGAGACCGCAGAAAGGAAAGCTAAGAAGGAGCAGAAAAAGATGGAAAAGAAACAAGAAATCGAAAAGGCTGGAAATAAGAAGAAGACAAAGGAAGGCTCTGCAGAGAAGGGTGAAGCAGAAATGCCAAAGAAGGAAAAGGTTGCGGAGAAGGTTGAAGCAGTGAAGACAAAGAAGGACAAGAAGGAAAAGGATGAAGCAGAGAAGGGCAAGTGCAGGCACAAGAAGAAAAAGGAGAAGGGAAATGAAGGTAAGAAGAAAGCAAAGAAGGACAAGGACAAGAAGAGGAGGAAGCTGGAGGAGGAAGCTGCCGAAACAGCTAAGAAAAGGATCAAGTACGTTCCCTGCGTCAAAAACAAGATCGAGCACATCTTCGAGGATGGGAAACATGGCAGGGATTGTGATGCTCACAGTGAGACTACAAGAAGCAAAGCTAGCAGGGATGGTGACACTCGCAGTGAGACTACAAGAAGCACCACAAGCATGTCATCCAGAGAGAAGGCTGAGCAAAAACTAAGAGAGCTGACTGCTATCATGGGCGACTCCGACCACGATGACAGTGAAGGGGAAGCCACTGATGATGAGGCACTCCTTGACCTAGCCGGGGCAGTCGAGGAGGCAGACGAACAAGAACAAGAAGAAGAAGCTAGTGAAGGAGAAGAACAACCAGAATCCGAGGAAGAACAAGAAGAGAACATCGAGAAGGAGGTTTAGGAGGATGAGGGCAATGATGGCAGCAGCACTGAAGAAACAGAAGAGGAGGGTGAGGGTGATGAGGATAGCAGTTCCTCAAAGGCGGAGGAAGAAGGAAACGAAAAAGAAGATGAAGCACCTGAGAAAGTACCATATGTGAATGAGCATGCTTTGGTCCCAGTCGTCGCCACGACAAGGGATGCTGTTCAAACCATGAGGAATTCGGTGACCAACAAAAAGGAATGGGACACCTTTACCAGACAGGCGAAGACCAAAATGCCCATCTTGCTCAATGACAGCTACCAGAACAACAAAACCGAGCTCTTCAACATGTGGCTTGATTCAGACTTCAGCTGGTCAGCCTGTGCTTTGGCAGTCGAACGAAAGCACCAGGAGAGCAACGCGGCAAAGAAGGGCTGGAAGGCAATACAGGGGAAAGAACTCAAGCAGCGCTACACACCAGAAAAGTGGGAGCAGGTAAAGAATCGACGGTTGGAACAAGGGCTTTACTACAAGGACGATGATTTCCCCGATGATGATGATGATGAAGCATGGCAGCACCCAAGCCCTGTCATTTTTCACTGCAAAATCCACTGTTGAGTTTTGTGGAAATATATACTTACTTAACTTGGGGTTATTGAATACAGCGTCCAACTCACCAAAACCGGTTGCCCGGCTCCGATCCAAGGAGACATGGTACTTTGTCAAAGAAGGAGAAGCTCTCACAAACAAGGTGGAGGTCACAGAATCTATGATGTTGGGCGCTAGACTGGACATGAACGAGGACATGAGACAAGCCATTACGAACGAAGAGAATGGCTTGATGAAGGCTGGTGCTTTGCCAAAAGTCACTGTGGCCAGCGCCAGTGGAAACAAAGCTCTCATGGAAGCCATTGGGGAAAAGGCGGGGTGTTTCATGCAGTCAGGATTTCACAGGGGGCTCAAGGGTTCACACCGGGCCATATTTGGTGCGATTATGTTATTTATCTAAAGAATCTAAAGTTTTGCATGGCAACAAGTCCTCCTTCAGTATTTCTACAAGCTTCAAAACATTCATCTAGTGCGCCTTTCACCCAAGCCTCCCAACAAACCAAAACCCACCTGCGCAGGTCAGCGCAGCTCCAAAGAGAAAGCCAAAGCCAAAAGAGGAAGAAAAGACTGAGCCGGTCACCCCCCTTACTTGGGTGGCAAAAGGGAAGACCTCGCTGCCTGATGTTTTGAAAGCGGCGGCTGATTGTCGGACTTCATCCCTCAAGCTTGCTGGCATGGAGTATGCCAAGGAGCTGTCGGACAACTTGCTGAAACAAGCTGAGGAATTGGAGAAACACTACAAGCTGCTTTCAAGCCATGTCCACGATGGTGCCGAGAAGGAGGTCAAGCTTGTTTTGGCTACAACTGGAGCCCGGTTGGCCGCTGTGGAGCAAGCGCAGGCTTGGCATTCTTCTCTAACATGTCTGTTTGTTCCAAATTGTTGCCTTCCCCCACCACCTCACCAAAACTACAGCGAGCGCTTGTTCAGCTTCATTGTTTCCCACGGTTTTCGACGCGGATGCGCACACACAGCCAACTGTTGACAGGCCGCAGCTTCGGCCTTTTTGAAGAAGCCTAACCCAAAGAAGAAGCCCAAAGAGAAGAAGGACGCAAAAGCAAAGAAGTAAGGGTTGCCTACATGTGAGAGAGAAGGGCTCTCACCAATTTTAACTTTCGGTAGTGCAAGTGCTGAACACATGCACTGGGGTGTACACGCAAGGGTTCCATAGCCAACAGCGAAACCTGTTCCTGGTACCATTGCTTAAGTCGAGAAATCTTTCAGGTGGACGCGAAAAAAAGTGCATGGTTTTCACTGTGCTTCAAGATGCAAAGCTTTCATTATACATGGTAAAAGCTTGGGGTGAGCTTTAGACCCAGGGCTTTCTGAGACATCCATGTTTGATGCAGTTGGTGAATGGAAACACGTTGAGCTTTGGATCCCAATGCTTTCACGTTCGCACATGAACAAAGTGTTGCACATGTCCATTGTTCCACCATTCGCCAGGCTCCCTTGCCTTGCACCACACGACGAGGACGGCCGTGTGCATGCATGGAGCGCGAGCGTCAACAGGATGTCCTGAAACGTGTCACGCAGGAAACGTCAGCGATTGGAAAGCATGGCAGACTGTGCAACTGTCAAGAAACTCATCGATTTGATTGGGCGGGGCAAGCTATCTATAGAGGCCGCCGCTGAAATCTCTAGAAAATTCGACGCTTATTGAGAATGCCTTGTAAGCTTTGATCTGATTCTAATTATGTTTTTGTTGGGATGCCTTGTGCGAATTGAGAACTTCTTTTCAACTTTCTTTAGAAGATTCTGACAATATGTCGTTCTTCTTGCAAAAAAAAGCCTCGTGTGAATAGAGAGCTTCCATTCAACTTTATCGTCTCCGCTCTAGGTGAAAGACCACAACTGCCCCCACGAAGCTATCGTCGCCTTCTCCACGCTTGGCACTTCTGGCGCCAATCCTGGAAACGCAGAGAGGGACTTGCATAGGTGGCTGCGAAACCTCTATCAGTTTTCGTTGCAGCCGTATGTTGCGCATATGGACTTGGAAGTGTCTTGACTCAAGTGTATGCGTTTCATAGCATGTGTTTTCATCAAACTCTCCCCCCCAAAAAAAAACTTGGGGACTTTGGTCAGCAGACGCTGAACAGGTGAATGGCTGGAAAGCTAAGCCAGTTGATACAGAAGTGCATGTGCTTTTGCCTCACGAAGTGATTCATGCCCTCGCTGGTCGCAATGCTTTTGACAGCCTACTGTTGGGGAATTTGTCTGACGATGCCCGGGTTGCTTTTTGGGACCACGTGGAGGACCTACCACCTTGGAAGCACCACCCTGTATTGAAATCGGGAGTTTCGAAGAAACGCTTGATCGGGTGCAACATACACGCCGATGGAGTCCAATTTTATAGAGAAGACGAGTACTTCGTCTGGTCGTGGTCAAGTGTTTGGGGTGGCCAAGGGATGGTGAAGGATGTGCTCCTTTACAAGTGGCCTATAGCTGTAATTCCAGAGCGACACATGAGGACCCCTCAAGTTGCTTGGATGGTCTTGAAATACAATTGTTTCAAGCGTGGTGTATTTTCCCTATCCAAAAACATCCAAAGGTTCTTGAAGCCGGTGTGAGCTCCCAGGTTCGAGCTGCTGTCAACACAAAGATAGCCCAGCTGACGTCCTGGTCAATGGACATAGCTGCTCGCGGTACCGGACCTCTGAGAGGCTTCATGGGTGAAAGCTTGGCTGGCACCCCGAGGGAGCACCTGATGGGGGCAGAACTTGCCCTTGGTTGGAGGACAGTTGGCTGTTGACAAATTCTTTTCGATTAGTTGATAGTGTACTCACTAGTGTACTCATTGAAGCCTCTTTTTCAAGAATCTGTTCCCCCGAAAGCTACAAGTCATGCATCTTCCAGGGCTTGCTACTTTGCCTTCAAGGGGGATCTGAAGGCAAGGAAGGAGGTTCATGAGTTGCCACGATACTACCGATGCAACCAGTGCCCCAGAAGCTCAAGCAAAGTTCTCCTATTCGACAGGGTCGTATGAAAACAGGTGCAAAGGTTTGTGTGCTTTGTGTTGGTTGGTACCTCCACAAATGACTTGTGCAATCCCACTACCTCAGGTTTTGCGATCGTTGCTTGGCAATGCAGGGCACTAAGTGCCCGCGCAGCATGGACTATCGAAACATCGCAAGCGATGCAGCCTGGCCCATGACGGCAATCTCGCATGAAACCTACATGGCTTTAGATCACGCCTCTTTGAGTCCTTGGAGATGCATGCCCGGGTTCAATTTTTTGTCCATTACCTATGACTTCATGCACAACTTCTTTTTGGGCACAGCTCGAGACCTATGCGCAAGTTCCATCAAGGTCTTCATCGATAATGGCCTAGTTGGTGACCCAAGAACAAAGGGAATGGATGAGCTTCTATGTCTTGTCCACCGCCGGATGAGATCAATGTGTCGTGAACATGGGTGCCTGGTACTCGTGTTGACAACATGTTCTTTTAGCAGTTCTTTGGGTGGCAACAGGGGTTCTTGTTGTAAAAAACTTTTGCAACAAAGGTTTTCCCTCTTTTCATGTCATGCACAAATAGGCTATCGCTTCCGCGCAAGCCTAACCTCACATTGGCAAATATTGGAGGGGAAGATGGATATTTCACCATGGGCAGCAGGTGGAAAGCATCTCACATCAAGCTCTTCGTCTGGTGGGTCGCAAAAGAATCAGAGCAGCTGGCTCGTGACAGCACAGACCCTCTATTCAATGAACAGCCACACCAATATATGTTTTCTTTTAACCTTTTAGTTGCAAACAGTTTGAAACCGCTCATTTGGAAAGCGGACACCTTTTTTGGAGTAGAGTTCAATCAGTGTTTGGGTGAAAGTCATCGTATGAGCTTTTTGGGACCCACCTCCCATCAGGATCCGTTGCTGCATGTTCTAGCAGCGTGCGCCTTCGGACTCCAAAGGAGTTGTGAGGTCATGGACCTGGCAGGCGCTGTCTTGACAGAAATGGAAGCCGGAGAGGTGCACGAGTGTCTCTCAGTTCACCTTCGAGCTTACTTCTGGTTGGCGGCTTTCTTCTATCAAAGGATTCATGCACGATGCAGTTCTGGAATCATCACGTTGTATTCAACCACAGTGGGATGAAAGTAGAGCAATACTTCTCTTTTATGGACCCACATCTAAAGAGTCACCGGCTACTTTGAAACCCTTGTTCATGGCATAAGAGTTTGGGTTTTTGGTCCCTTGCTCATTCCCCCAGGAGACAGATGCTCTTCAAACTCCGGTGCAAGACACACTACAACCTTCACATAGCTGAGGACGTAAAGAACCATCGACTGAACCCAGCGGTGTATCACACATTTCAAGAAGAAGCATTTCTTGGTATGTTGAAAAACATAGCAATTAGATGTCACGGAAAGACCTGCGCAAAAAGGGTTTTCGAGCGGTACCTATTGTGCGCCGCGATCTTTCTTGAAGAGTTTGACCAGACAGCTCGCGCAGTGGAGTAAACTCAGGCTCTGTCAAAAAACAGCTTCTCAGAACAGTTCCAACACTCCACGCCGAGAGCTGTGTGGGTGGGGCAGGACTGGATGAGGGGACCATAGCTCATCGCGCGGGCAAAAAACTTGCAGGCCTTCGGCGACCATCCATTTTGCGCCGGCACTCATGTGGAGAGTGTTGCAAGCTAGGTGACAATTGGTTTTTTGTGGTGGTACATCCCCAAGATCCACATGTTGGTTCGTTGTTTTGCCAAGTAGTGCCATATGCATGCCAAGTGCCAAAAAGAAAAGCTGGTTGTCGCTTCAATGGGAAACAAAGAAATGAATTATGTCTAAAGTTGTGCATTTGCGCTGGCCCTGCTGCCAGAGTTAAGTGAAACAAGACCGCTCCACTGTGGTTCTAAGTTTTTTGAGCTAAATTGTTGAAAGGTGTAGAAAGGTGTAAACAAGATACCTCCTTTAGACATCTCACGCCCGAACCCTCTCTTGAACGATAGAAGCGCAGCGCGCAGGCTCAAGGATGTCAACACTCGCCACAACTACAAACGCTCAAAGCTAGACTTGCAAAGTCAACAGCTCATATACTGGTAGCGGAGATAGTGTAAACGGGCACGGTGCAAACGGCCCTGGTGGAAACGGCACCGGTGTATACGGGCACGGTGTGAACGAACACATTAGTATAGCTCAAAAACAAAAACCCAAATCATTTTTTGCCTGAACCACCATTATTGCCAGCAGTGAAAACGACCATGGTGAAAATTAAAAACGGCCACGGTGTAAACGACCATGGTGAAAATAAAAAACGGCCACGGTGTAAACGACCACGGTGAAAATTAAAAACGGCCACGGTGTAAACGACCACGGTGAAAATTGAAAATTGCCACGGTGTAAACGACCACAGCACTTTATATAGACCAACGTGCACCGCAATGTTCACAGAACAGTGCAAATATGTGGAGGAATTCTGTATACTAAAGCGTAAACGGCCACGGTGTAAACGACCACGGTGCATGAGAACCATTGTGCGCACTGTCCACCGCAATGCAAATGTAGTCATGGATTATCAAAATTTCTTTTGGCTTCACAGTGTAAATGGCCACGGTGTAAACGACCACTGTTTGGAACTATGATTTTAGAAGCTGCTGTCTTAAGCTATAAACGAAGCCGTTTTAGAAAACGACAGCGTTTTTTAAAAGCCTTGTCGTTTGTATCAGAACCTGTCCAAAGCACAGCGTTGGAGTCTCTAGGTACGTACTTCAGCAGTTTCACCATGACAACGCACCTCACCGCTTCCATACAAAAAGCTGGGCCATGCTCCCACTGTGATGTTCACGGATCCTACAACATGTCACTAACGCCTCTTGACACTTTCAAGCAGTTTTATTAACGATACACCACCTTTTACCTCTTACCTTGTTGTCTCAACTTTCTGCATGTTTTGGCACCCTGTCCACACCGCAGCCATTTGAACTGCCCACTCGCCCTTTTACCTTTCGTCATTTCCCCGCAATGAGCTCGCATCAGCCGCCAAGCGAAGGCAGCGACACCTCTTTCTGGGCCTCCGTGTACACTCACGAAAGACCCAATGTCCTATGTGGAATGATCACGGACATCAACCTGCATCGTTTTACCCTACACCAACACCTTGCCACACATCGCGCTCTCACAGAGACTCCACTCCTACACCCACCATTTCAACAGGCCCTGCCAACTCCACTACAAACGCATATTCAACTCTACACCACCAGCATCACTCAGGTCGACATTCACCTGCGCCGGGCTCTTACCGCCCTCGAAGCCTTGGGACGCCATCCTCCTAGCGTCTACTTGCAAGAGATGGATTCCACCGCGGACGATGATTCGGCCTCCGAAATCTTGTTCCCCACCACCGAGGGACTCCAACCTGGCCAAGCCATCCACCTGCCGCCAGTTACACGGCGCAATCTTTTGGCACCATCACCGAGCGCCCGAGTCCTGCAGCACACCTCGGTGCAAACCACACCTACTCACCTCCTCACCACCCAATCCACCCAAACAGACAGCATCCTCGACCCATTGCGCCTCCATGAGGAACAACAGACCATTCCTCAATCAGAACCTTGGTCAGCTGCCACCCAAACAGACACCGCAGCCTCTCATGCCACTGTCCAGACAGAACTCCATTCCATCGTTCTATACCCAGCATTCGCCACCCCCAACCACCCCGCCACACCTCCCGCCACAGCTGCGACCCCAACGGCGCCGACACTGCAGACCATTCTGCACCACCACCCTCCAGTGCCACCTCCCTTTCCAATAAGCAACCCAACACCAATCCGGGGCAATGGCACTATGCCGACCTCATCCCCACACCACAGGTGGACCAACTCCCCGCTCCGGCACAGCCATCGGACTTCACCTCTCCCATCGGGGGAACACCTCGGAGCCCCCGCTCCAAGACACCACCACGCTCAACCACTCCACCGCGCACACGGTTCACTCAGGGCCGCACTTCCACTCATCCTGAACCTCGCCGCGGCTCCCCTGTGCCGAAACCACGAACCTCCTCAACTCCATTTCTCTTCCAACCACAAGACCAGCACCCCAAGCAACCTCCACCGGCGCTCCCCACTCAGCATTCGGCCGCTCCACCGTCCAGCTGGCAGCATCCCACACCACCCCCTCCCGTGCAGCTTCCATATGTTCCTCCCACACCACCGGCCTCCATTCCACCAACAGCTCATGCCTGGCCAGCGCACTATCCAGTGCCGAAACCTGCGCCGCCAACCCTTTACATCCCAAAACACACTCAACCAGTCGTCCATGGCCCACAGCTCCTCCACAACCCCTCTCCCCAAATTTTCTACGATGCTTCTGGCCGTCAACTGCCACTCCATGCCCAGAACTATGACCCGGCGTCCGACCCTTGGAATAACTACGGCGCCGGCGATGAGCAGCCCCAGCGAGAGTCCAATTTTGGCTTTCCATCCACAATCTCTTATGTATCCTTGTTCATGCATCCTTTGTGCCTTACTTCTTTTCTGCTTGGTTATGGACTCATAGGCTCTTAGCAGATACCAGCCGTTTCACTTCGCACCACGAAAAATGATGATGCTGTTATCAGAGATACTGCTTTGTTTCATCCCAACCTTCCTGCCCTACATGGCAGTCCGTCAATTTTGAAAGGTCTACCTAGACTCGGTCTCAGGTCACCTAGTGAATGCCTCACCACTTTCGCTTTGCTTTGTATGCTTTGTGAATGCCTCACCAATTTCAGGCTTATTCACCGTCAGCTTTCTTGCTCGAACTGTTCGCTTTCCGCCACTATCATCGCCCTCCAATTGTGACCAATATGGACGCACAATGGCAGCAGTACTATTGGAACCACTACCTTCTCCAGCAGCAGCAACTCACCGCGCCCACTGAAGCCCCTCATTACACTCCAACAGCCATCCGCACTCAGCAGATGCACCAGTCGCATCCCTCGACATCACCACCGTCCCACACACCCACAACCGCCACCAGTCCATCTTTCCCACCACCACCACCACCACCACCACCACCGCTGCCTACGGCCTCTCCCACAACGCCGACCCACACCTCTTTCAAGCACAGCCCCAGCCATTCGGCTCCGCCTGCACCTCCTCCCACTGTTCCATTCCCAACCCCAACAATCCAAGAGTCCTGGCACACCACTGAATCCTGTTGGGATTCAAATGCCCTTCACGGGCATCAACTCCACCGCCACATCCAGCCAACGCAATGGTCCCGACGTGTCGGGATAGCAGGCCTGCCAACATTTGAGGTCTTCCCCTGGCTCCTCGCGTACCACGGAACCGCTGACTACACAGCGAGGACGCTCAGTCATGGCAAGTTCTGCGGCCTCATCCCAACCAGAAGTGTGGCCGAATCCGTTTTCACCACGCACCTCCTACAGGAGATTCGCGATAAGCGCCTCGATTTGGACGCTATCGCAGAGGCCATGCGCACCAAGGCCGGCACCACCATTCACAACAAGACAACACAAGCCCGCGCTTTCCACTCTCCCCTGATCACCCTCCTGACCGACCAACTGCAAGCCCATGCTCCAGCCGTTGCCGAGGGCTCAGCCCTTCGAGCACTCAAAGCCACCTCCGACGATCTTGCCCGCGCCCGTGAGAAACTTCAGGCTCACGGACTGGAGCTCACACCAAAGAAAGAGGCTGGCCGCCCCTCTGCCCCTTCTGCCCCTGCGGCCCCTACCGAACCTCATCAACCACCAGCACTCCCTGACGTGCTCCAACCGTCCTACCCCACCCTCAAGGACGACGCCCCGGAAGCATGGACCGGACCCTCGATCCAGCAGTGGATGCGTTCCTTTGAACCCAAGGTCCAAGAGTCAGCCCACGAAATCTTGCGCCTGCTCCAAACAAGCAAGGTCACCACCGACCAGCTTAAGGAGGCCGCCACACGCTATGGCCTACCCCTCAATCGAGTCACCAAGCTCTCGATTAAGAGCCTCCAACACATTGTCAGCGTGGGAGCTGCTATTGCATGCTGACCAGCCGCACCACACTTTACTCCACCAACTCTTCCGCTTACACCAAGCTCTTTCAACCCTCATTCACAACAGCCAATACATTGAACGCGCCGAAGCTATCTTTGCTGTGGGGCTCATCCACATTACCCTCTTGTTTTGCTACCCATCATCCACCAAACGCTCACAGCAATGGCGCCAACGACTTCAACATCTCCACATCCAGCCTCACACTTACCACTACCACAACTTTCTCTCACCCACCGCTGTGTATATCAAACTCTACCTCAACCCCACGACACCTCACCGCTGCTACCACCAGCACGGCCATTTCTATGTCGGCTCCACCGGTGTCGGCATTCCCCACAGAGAACACAATCGTCGAGCCAAACTCAAACAGCTGCAAAATAACATACCCATTTCAGCAGAGCTGTCCCTCCGCTACTGGCATTCCCACAACAATATTCACCACTTCACACCCATCCAGCTCTCTTCCCACGACACCTACGACCAAGCCTGGATACAAGAACACTACCTCATCTCCAACTGGATGCCGCCTCTCAATTGGCCCTTCATTTCCCACCACCTCAAGCTCAAAGCTCAAGGCTGGCAATTTACCAAACACCGAGCCCATTTCTACTCCCGACTAGCCACCCACAAGCGCCTCTTCCGCAAGCTACGCAGGCGCCAACATACACTTCGAACCTCACCTCTTCACCTCCACTCGGCTCCACGCGCTCACTCTCCTCCGCAATCTCACGAAGCACACACTGGCATCCTTTGAAGCAGCCAAGCAACTCTGTAGCGGCAAACGCACAGACCTGGAAGTCTATGCCATCCGACGTATGGCCTCCAACTTGGAAGAACCCGGCCGCAGCCGAGCATTGCACATCATCAACCAGGCGCTCAAATACCGCAACCTGAGTCCTCCAAAACCTAACATCCCACTCACCATTCCATTTCTCGCCCACGACCTTTACACCAAGCACTGTGAACAATGGCTCCAGACCACCATTCACCAGCACAAACACCTGGCTATCCCACTCCACTTGCCCACTCACCGCTTGCGGGAAGCGGCCCACAAGACTCTCAGGGCCCACCTTCACAACCATCGAACTTGGGAAGATACGCTGCACACCCCTCCGGCCTCCACTGACTTGCCGTGTGCATGCGCCCACCTCAACAGTATTCTTGTCGACCCGAGTACACCCACAATCGACAACCACTACATACTCACCCTTGACCAGCTCACGCTGCCACCACATCTCCACATCTTCCTGGCAGCCAATATGAACAGCACTTTCTACCCCAGCAAGGCCAGAACTTTCAGACTGCTTTCGCAAAACGGTTGCGAATCCAAGGCCTCCCAACTTCTCTCACCCTTGGAGCCATTCCTCCAGCATCAATGGAAGCTCCACACCACCCACTTGAAACACCACCCACGCTTCACAGCTCGCCTCCTACGGCAGCTCCAGGAGTTCCTAGGTGATCAAGTGGTGCTCCATCATGCCGACCATGAGCTGCAGCAGCTACGCATTTTCTGTCCCCGCCATCACTTCACTGGGGCACTAGCCACCTGGCAGTCCCCTGAACTCTTTGCACCTATGCCAACACTCCACGCTTCCAACATCCACGAATACCTTTTGAACACCGTCCCCTCAAACCTGCGCACACGCTACAGATGGGGCTTCCGCAAAGATTTCACGGTCCCATACGGCATCGTCCACCTGAAAGAGAAAAAGCTTTGGCGAAAAGGCCGCACGATCATCTCGTACTTCCAATCTCTGAGCGGCAATCTCCTACGCATCACCAGCCAAGCACTCGACATTATTTATTATACTACAACACCTCCTCCCCCAATATCCAGGTCAACTATCCATTCCACAACTTTGGGCCCATTTCCACTGCTACCTTACCCACACTCCTCCGGACATTCCCCTCCATGCTACCAACGACGACCAGCGTCAGAACACCACCCACACACTCACAGTCGACACCAAAGCCACTAACAATCCCCTTCACCATTCCCACATTGGCAGGCACCACATTCGCCACCCCACGCAGCGTACTATCCACACAGCCGACATCACGACAATTGTGGCCTACGCACTCGACACTTGCATTTTCCGGGCATGCAACAACACTTACAAGCAAATTCGGGGGGCTGGGATTGGCTCCCAACTCTCCCCTGCCCTTTGCAACGTCGCCATCACTCTCATTGAACATTCCTGGCACCAGCTCCACAACAACCTTCTCCGACACACAGCCCTCCACTTCACCTACTATCGGTATGTCGACAACCATTTCATTGTCCACAACGAGCACTTCCTTTCACATCCAGCAATACAGACCCTCATCCACAACAACTTTTTCGGCGATCCCGTCGAATTGGAAACGGTGGATGACTTTCACCTTTTGGGCTTCCAGATCGACCTCCAGCAAAGAACCATCACCTACATGCAACCCACCCAACCCTGGAAGATCAGGGACCACACCAGCGCCGGTAGCCAGCGCTTGGCTCTCTCCGGCTTAGCTTCCAGACTTCATGCCATTTACACCTACACATTTCCACCTCACAACGCACACGCTGCGGCTGAAGCATTGGTCCACCTCTATGCCCAAAAAGGGCACGACCTGCAAGCGTGCAGGCGGTTTTTGAAAAAAGGTCCGCTTTCCCCGCTGTTCTGCACCTGCGCCGAGCTCGGCCTTTTGTGTGTGTCACACCCTGTTTCTAAGGGTTTCACAAGACATGCAGGGGCGTCAGGCTCGACACACCTACCTGACGCAACGAAGCTATAGTGTGTCGAGGGAAGCAGTCAGAGACGTCTGACTGTGTACCTGCGCAACTTTTGAACAAGCTGTCCAATCTCCTTTTTTTGTTTCCATGGTGGTTCATGATACTTCCCCCAAACCTACTCGTCCCCAGCAGCTGCGCCGCCGGTTTTGATTGCTGCCGCTTTGCGACAACAATGTTCAACTTTTCAAGTGATCGGACCCATGCGCCTTTCCGTTCCCTCACCTTCCTTCCCAACGTGGCAATTGAGACTAACTGAAAACCAATGTCAGAGTGTGTTTCTGTCTCTTCTGTGCTCTTTCTGTCTTCTTGTGGGCCTTGGTGTCAAAAAACTCTCATCTTAAGTTGGTTTGCTTTGTTTCTGTCTCTTCTGTGCTCTTTCTGTCTTCTTGTGGGCCTTGGTGTCAAAAAACTCCAATCTTTTTGTGTCTGTCTCTTCTGTGCTTTTTCTGTCTTCTTGTTGGCCTTGGTGTCAATAAACTGTCTCTTCTGTGCTCTTTCTGTCTTCTTGTGGGCCTTGGTGTCAAAAAACTCTCATCTTAAGTTGGTTTGCTTTGTTTCTGTCTCTTCTGTGCTCTTTCTGTCTTCTTGTGGGCCTTGGTGTCAAAAAACTCTCATCTTAAGTTGATTTGCTTTGCTTCTGTCTCTTCTGTGCTTTTTCTGTCTTCTTGTGGGCCTTGGCGTCAAGAAACTCTCATCTTAAGTTGGTTTGCTTTGTTTCCGTCTCTTCTGTGCTCTATCTGTCTTCTTGTGGGCCTTGGGGTCAAAAAACTCTCATCTTAAGTTGGTTTGCTTCTTTTGTGTTCTTTCTGTCTTCTTGTGGGCCTTGGTGTCAGCAAAACTCTCATCTTAAGTTGATTTGCTTGGTTTCCGCCTTCTGTACTCTTTCGGTCTTCTTGTGGGCCTTGGTGTCAAAAAACTCTCATCTTAAGTTGGTTTGCTTTGTTTCTGCCTCTTCTGTGCTCTTTCTGTCTTCTTTGTGGGCCTTGGTGTCAAAAAACTCTCATCTTAAGTTGATTTGCTGTGTTTCTGTCTCTTCTGTGCTCTTTCTGTCTTCTTGTGGGCCTTGGTGTCAAAAAACTCTCATCTTAAGTTGGTTTGCTTTGTGTCTGTCTCTGCTGTGCTCTTTCTGTCTTCTTGTGGGCCTTGGTGTCAAAAAACTATCATCCTAAGTTGGTTTGCTTTGATTCTGTCTCTTCTGTGCTCTTTCTGTCTTCTTGTGGGCCTTGGTGTCAAAAAACTCTCAGCTTAAGTTGATTTGCTTTGTTTCTGTCTCTTCTGTGCTCTTTCTGTCTTCTTGTGGGCCTTGGTGTCAAAAAACTCTCATCTTAAGTTGATTTGCTTTGTTTCTGTCTCTTCTGTGCTCTTTCTGTCTTCTTGTGGGCCTTGGTGCCCAAAAACTCTCATCTTAAGTTGATTTGCTTTGTTTCTGTCTCTTCTGTGCTCTTTCTGTCTTCTTGTGGGCCTTGGTGTCAAAAACTCGCATCTTAAGTTGATTTGCTTTGTTTCTGTCTCTTCTGTGCTCTTTCTGTTCTTGTGGGCCTTGGTGTCAAAAAACCTCTCACCTTAAGTTGATTTGCTTCGTTTCTGTCTCTTCTGTGCTCTGTCTGTCTTCTTGTGGGCCTTGGTGTCAAGAAAACTCTCACCTTAAGTTGATTTGCTTTGTTTCTGTCTCTTCTGTGCTCTGTATGTCTTCTAGTGGGCCTCGGTGTCAAAAAACCTCTCATCTTAAGTTGATTAGCTTTGTTTCTGCTCTTCTGTGCTCTGTCTGTCTTCTTGTGGGCCCTGGTGTCAAAAAAACTCTCACCTTAAGTTGATTTGCTTTGTTTCTGTCTCTTCTGTGCTCTGTATGTCTTCTAGTGGGCCTCGGTGTCAAAAAACCTCTCACCTTAAGTTGATTAGCTTTGTGTCTGTCTCTTCTGTGCTCTTTCTGTCTTCTTGTGGGCCTTGGTGTCAAAAAACTCTCTTGCTTTGTTTCTGTCTCTTCTGTGCTCTGTCTGTCTTCTTGTGGGCCTTGGTGTCAAGAAAACTCTCACCTTAAGTTGATTTGCTTTGTTTCTGTCTCTTCTGTGCTCTGTATGTCTTCTTGTGGGCCTTGGTGTCAAAAAACCTCTCATCTTAAGTTGATTTGCTTTGTTTCTGTCTCTTCTGTGCTCTTTCTGTCTTCTTGTCGGCCTTGGTGTCAAAAAACTCTTTTGCTTTGTTTCTGTCTCTTCTGTGCTCTTTCTGTCTTCTTGTGGGCCTTGGTGTCAAAAAACTTTCATCTTAAGTTGATTTGCTTTAAGTTGATTTGCTTTGTTTCTGTCTCTTCTGTGCTCTTTCTGTCTTCTTGTGGGCCTTGGTGTCAAATAACTCTCATCTTAAGTTGATTTGCTTGGTTTCTGTCTCTTTGTGCTCTTTCAGTCTTCTTGTGGGCCTTGGTGTCAAAAAACTCTCATCTTAAGTTGGTTTGCTTTGTTTCTGTCTCTTCTGTGCTTTGGTGTCAAAAATCCAATCTTTTTGTGTCTGTCTCTTCTGTGCTTTTTCTGTCTTCTTGTTGGCCTTGGTGTCATTGAACTGTCTCTTCTGTGCTCTTTCTGTCTTCTTGTGGGCCTTGGTGTCAAAAAACTCTCATCTTAAGTTGATTTGCTTTGCTTCTGTCTCTTCTGTGCTCTTTCTGTCTTCTTGTGGGCCTTGGTGTCAAAAAACTCTCAGCTTAAGTTGATTTGCTTTGTTTCTGTCTCTTCTGTGCTCTTTCTGTCTTCTTGTGGGCCTTGGTGTCAAAAAAACTCTCATCTTAAGTTGATTTGCTGTGTTTCCGTCTCTTCTGTGCTCTTTCTGTCTTCTTGTGGGCCTTGGTGCCCAAAAACTCTCATCTTAAGTTGATTAGCTTTGTTTCTGTCTCTTCTGTGCTCTTTCTGTCTTCTTGTGGGCCTTGGGGTCAAAAACTCTCACCTTAAGTTGATTTGCTTTGTTTCTGTCTCTTCTGTGCTCTGTATGTCTTCTAGTGGGCCTCGGTGTCAAAAAACCTCTCATCTTAAGTTGATTAGCTTTGTTTCTGCTCTTCTGTGCTCTGTTCTGTCTTCTTGTGGGCCTTGGTGTCAAAAAAACTCTCACCCTTAAGTTGATTTGCTTTGTTTCTGTCTCTTCTGTGCTCTGTATGTCTTCTAGTGGGCCTCGGCGTCAAAAAACCTCTCATCTTAAGTTGATTTGCTTTGTTTCTGTCTCTTCTGTGCTCTTTCTGTCTTCTTGTGAGCCTTGGTGTCAAAAAACCTCTCTTGCTTTGTTTCTGTCTCTTCTGTGCTCTGTCTGTCTTCTTGTGGGCCTTGGTGTCAAGAAAACTCTCACCTTAAGTTGATTTGCTTTGTTTCTGTCTCTTCTGTGCTCTGTATGTCTTCTTGTGGGCCTTGGTGTCAAAAAACCTCTCATCTTAAGTTGATTTGCTTTGTTTCTGTCTCTTCTGTGCTCTTTCTGTCTTCTTGTCGGCCTTGGTGTCAAAAAACTCTCTTGCTTTGTTTTTGTCTCTTCTGTGCTCCTTCTGTCTTCTTGTGGGCCTTGGTGTCAAAAAATTCTCATCTTAAGTTGATTTGCTTTGTTTCCGTCTCTTCTGTGATCTTTGTGCCTCCCATGCACCTCGTAGTGATGCAAGTGGTGCTGTGGAATGCCGCCGACTTTTTTAGCATTTTCTCTGTCATTTTTGTATCCGATGCACTTGTGGAAAGTCGGGGCCCAGATTGTCAAAAACATTGCATGAATGATCCCAAAAAGTACTATTTTTGCTGTGTTTACCAGTGTTTTATGAACATTGCCCTTCAAAGCCTTTTAATGCCGGAAAACAATAAAAACATCAAAAATTGCCTCCCGTGCAGGTAAAATGCAACTTTTTGAGGGCAAATAAGCTCAACGCAAACCCACCCACAGCAACTTTTTACTGTAAATTACAGTGTTTTTTGCACCTTCGAGCCTGCCTCAAGACACCCCAAAAGTCTGCAAATCACAATCTCGAACTTTCACCCCCCCAACCCCCCCCCCAGCAAAACCTACCGGGGAGAAACTCAAAGCGATATTCATCGCTTTCCGTCATCAAAATCTCGAAATTTCACCCCCCCCAGCAAAACCTACCGGGGAGAAACTCAAAGCGATATTCATCGCTTTCAGTCATCAAAATCTCGAACTTTCACCCCCCCCAGCAAAACCTACCGGGGAGCAACTCAAAGCGATATTCATCGCTTTCCGTCAATTTGCTTTGTTTCTGTTTCTTCTGTGCTCTGTATGTCTTCTAGTGGGCCTCGGTGTCAAAAAACCTCTCATCTTAAGTTGATTTGCTTTGTTTCTGTCTCTTCTGTGCTCTGTATGTCTTCTTGTCGGCCTTGGTGTCAAAAAAACTCTCTTGATTTGTTGCTGTCTCTTCTGTGCTCTTTCTGTCTTCTTGTGGGCCTTGGTGCCAAAAAACTATCATCTTAAGTTGATTTGCTTTAAGTTGATTTGCTTTGTTTCTGTCTCTTCTGTGCTCTTTCTGTCTTCTTGTGGGCCTTGTGTCAAAAAACTCTCATTTTTAAGTTGATTTGCTTTGCTTCTGTCTCTTCTGTGCTCTTTCTGTCTTCTTGTGAGCCTTGGTGTCAAAAACTCTCATGTTAAGTTGGTTTGCTTTGCTTCTGTCTTTTCTGTGCTCTTTCTGCCTTCTTGTGGGCCTTGGTGTCCAAAAACTCTCAGCTTAAGTTGATTTGATTTGTTCTGTCTCTTCTGTGCTCTTTCTGTCTTCTTGTGGGCCTTGGTGCCAAAAAAATCTCATCTTAAGTTGATTTGCTTTGTTTCTGTCTCTTCTGTGTCCTTTCTGTCTTCTTGTGGGCCTTGGTGCCAAAAAAACTCTCATCTTAAGTTGATTTGCTTTGTTTCTGTCTCTTCTGTGCTCTTTCTGTCTTCTTGTGGGCCTTGGTGTCAAAAAACTCTCATCTTAAGTTGATTTGCGTTGTTTCTGTCTCTTCTGTGCTCTTTCTGTCTTCTTGTGGGCCTTGGTGCCAAGAAACTGTCATCTTAAGTTGATTTGCTTTGTTTCTGTCTCTTCTGTGCTGTTCTGTCTTCTTGTGGGCCTTGGTGCCAAAAAACTCTCATCTTAAGTTGATTTGCTTTGCTTCTGTCTCTTCTGTGTCCTTTCTGTCTTCTTGTGGGCCTTGGTGCCAAAAAACTCTCATCTTAAGTTGATTTGCTTTGTCTCTTCTGTGCTCTTTCTGTCTTCTTGTGGGCCTTGGTGCCAAAAAAATCTAATCTTAAGTTGATTTGCTTTGTTTCTGTCTCTTCTGTGTCCTTTCTGTCTTCTTGTGGGCCTTGGTGCCAAAAAACTCTCATCTTAAGTTGATTTGCTTTGTTTCTGTCTCTTCTGTGCTCTTTCTGTCTTCTTGTGGGCCTTGGTGTCAAAAAACTCTCATCTTAAGTTGATTTGCTTTGTTTCTGTCTCTTCTGTGCTCTGTCTGCCTTCTTGTGGGCCTTGGTGTCAAGAAAACTCTCATCTTAAGTTGATTTGCTTTGTTTCTGTCTCTTCTGTGCTCTTTCTGTCTTCTTGTGGGCCTTGGTGCCAAAAAACTCACATCTTAAGTTGATTTGCTTTGTTTCTGTCTCTTCTGTGCTCTTTCTGTCTTCTTGTGGGCCTTGGTGTCCTGGTGTCAAAAACTCTCATCTTAAGTTGATTTGCTTTGTTTCTGTCTCTTCTGTGCTCTTTCTGTCTTCTTGTGGGCCTTGGTGTCAAAAAACTTTCATCTTAAGTTGATTTGCTTTGTTTCTGTCTCTTCTGTGCTCCTTCTGTCTTCTTGTGGGCCTTGGTGTCAAAAAACTCTCATCTTAAGTTGATTTGCTTTAAGTTGATTTGCTTTGTTTCCGTCTCTTCTGTGATCTTTGTGCCTCCCATGCACCTCGTAGTGATGCAAGTGGTGCTGTGGAACGCCGCCGACTTTTTTAGCATTTTCTCTGTCATTTTTGTATCCGATGCACTTGTGGAAAGTCGGGGCCCAGATTGTCAAAAAACATTGCATGAATGATCCCAAAAAGTACTATTTTTTGCTGTGTTTACCAGTGTTTTATGAACATTGCCCTTCAAAGCCTTTTAATGCCGGAAAACAATAAAAACATCAAAAATTGCCTCCCGTGCAGGTAAAATGCAACTTTTTGAGGGCAAATAAGCTCAACACAAACCCACCCACAGCAACTTTTTACTGTAAATTACAGTGTTTTGTGCACCTTCGAGCCTGCCTCAAGACACCCCAAAAGTCTGCAAATCACAATCTCGAACTTTCACCCCCCCCAACCCCCCCCCCAGGCAAAACCTACCGGGGAGAAACTCAAAGCGATATTCATCGCTTTCCGTCATCAAAATCTCGAACTTTCACCCCCCCCCAGCAAAACCTACCGGGGAGAAACTCAAAGCGATATTCATCGCTTTCAGTCATCAAAATCTCGAACTTTCACCCCCCCCCCAGGCAAAACCTACCGGGGAGCAACTCAAAGCGATATTCATCGCTTTCCGTCAATTTGCTTTGTTTCTGTTTCTTCTGTGCTCTGTATGTCTTCTAGTGGGCCTCGGTGTCAAGAAACCTCTTAGTGTGTATCAATCTAAGCCCCCGCATGTTGGTTAGCGCATTTCCTTTAAAGGTAAAACTAGCTGACTTTCACAAATGGCAGGCCCATGTCTGAACGTAGGCCATTCTGCAATTCAGCAGAAAAATCTCGCCCTGAAGGCGCTGATAGAAGAAACGTCCCCGGGTGGAAATGTTGTCTCCAATGCGTGGCTCAGGTCTGGGTCTAAATACCCGCTGGCAAATTGGCTGGATAAGCTCTTCTTTGCCTCCACAAAGTCGTCTGGGGGCATCATGCGCTTCAGCAGCTGCGCAAAATGTAAGTACAGGCCACAGCACTGATGTTTGGCTAAGGCCTGACTGAATGACAGGGCCTTCCTCATGGACGACGGTGTCCGGTCGTGGTCGTTCTGGATCCTCTGCACCGTCAGCAGGACCTGAAGACTGGGAAACCAAAACACATACGACGAGCATCTGAGTAATGCACAAGTAGCAGAACACCATAAATCCATAAACCTAAAATTGCTCCAATTGGGTCCAATCATCCAGCTCATCTGTGTTGCGAAGCTGATCCTTCCAGTGCTCCAGCCCATTGATCCCGCTTGTGAATGAGCTGTTGAGAAGGTCCTTACCAAGAACTTCATGAGAGAGATACCGGGACATCCCGCGGCTCCGCACGCTCTCAGTCAAAAAGTCCACTGCCGCCCGCGGAATCTTGGTCATCAGATTGGATACGGCGGCGGCTTCACCGCGGCCGATGCTGAAGGCCTTCGCCACAGCATTGGCTTGGTTCCATTCCTGCAAGCGACGGCCCACCAAGTCAACTCATGACTTGAAAGCAAACTTACATCATATCTCATTCAGAATCAGCCTGGAACTGGCGGTCAGCAGACCCTGCTCCAGCACGCTCCAAGATCAAGACCTGCCTCCTAAAATGGAAGCAGTTAGGCCTTGCCCGGGTCTCTGATTGCATCAGCGATACACCTGCGCACAGATGCTGAAGATGATTGATTATTGAAATTAGTTGCGCCGTCCCCGCCTCTGTTGGCATGAACTTGAGCGCGGACATCTTTGAATGTCCCAAACGTCGCATGGATGGTGCCAAAGGACGCCTGCCAACCAAGTTCCCAAAAAAACACCCAAACAAGCCGACCCGATTGCCTTCACGCTGTGTTCGATTGCATCTTCCAGTGAGAGCTCGCGGATGCCATGAAGAGCGACCAGGAGCATTAGGCCGCGTTTCCATCCCTTTGTATACCCCACTGAAAACGGGGGAATCATGCGACCTTAGTTCAGGCTATCAGCGTTTAATTCCCAAGAAGGCCAAATAATGTAGCCTGTCGCAATGTTGCAGGTTAACCCTCAACAAAAAATTTGGGCGGGAGAACATCACATCGTGGAGAAGCTTTTCCAAGAGAGTCCGTCTGTTTCAACTTTGCGTCCTCTTGACCTCTCTTGGTTGGACGGCACACGACTACAATCCGTCCCCTCCGTTGAAAGAAGTCAACTAGTGCTCGGTCACTTTCTACCCAAAGGCAATGAAGCATCAGGAGACCCTGCGTCAGCCAAAGCACCGTCCAAGGATGAAAGCTCGACATACGCTGAATCTAAAATTCTGGTGGGATCTTGGTGGTCGCCAACTTCTCGATGCCCGGTGTGTTTGGGTTTGTGAGAAACCTCACTTGCCAAGCATTCAAAAATGATGGTAGAATGTTCAATGGTTAGCAAAAAAACAAACTGGGACAGGTCAGCCCAAGGGCCCTTCAGTAAGGATTAGCTCCAGCATATGGCGATGCCTGCTCAGGCTCGATGAAGCCGCTGCAGCCTGAATCTGATCGCCATGCCAGCATGAAAGGGCGTAGGAACGCCGCATTCTGGTAGTCAGTTGCATACGAAAGCCTTGCGCGTTCCAATCATCTTAGAACAAAAAGAAGCAGACGCGTTGTGTGAATTTGGGTAGTTGTCTCAGGTCCTCGCCCAGCATCCGCCGGGCAAAATGCATGAATCCACTCTGCGAACGCGATCATTTTCTCCTGGCGATGAACAGGCCTAGCAAACCGAGCCTTGAGGGCACGAAGTCTGACAAAGTACAAACCAAAAGTTCATGTGTCCTTGGTGTCGTATTGAGCACTCAAATATGCATCTGGACCACCTGCAACGAAGACCTTCGTCAGCAGCCTGAATGTCATTCTCGCTTCCTACACCCGGCATGTCACGCCAATGTAAACACAACTAGTTACAGGTCGTAACTCACGTATACAAGATCAAGTTCCAGCCAGAAAGCCAATCTGTCATCTTCGCAACATGTGGGTGAGACTCTGCGTCCAACTTAGACACCTTGGCCTTTGCGCTGGCCCCACCGTCTCCTCCTTTAGATTTCCGCTTCGGCATGTCGTGCGACAAAAGCGTGTTCCCCCGAGCAAACTAGCTTGGAGCAAAATGAACGCAATCAGTTCTTGAACATGGCTCCAACAAATAGCAACCGCACCAAAAACTGCAGGGCACAAACCTAATCCAATATCCCGACACATATTTAACACCTGAATCCGACAATGCTCATTGAATATATACGCCTTGCTGTAATGACACTGCTCCCCAAATCCAAACGATAAATCCAGGTGCCTCAGAAGTGTCCGATTCCCGCGTCATATG
>CAXIVM010001248.1:90602-130700 GCA_964035705.1 Porites rus
GCTAAGACGCAGTAAACGACAGACAGAAACACTTGTTCCGTCTTTTGGAGATCAGTTTCCTGACGCTGATTTCCGACCTCCGGTCTTAACGCCCATTCGAGCATTGCAAGCCCGCGCAGTGTCACAGATCTCGACGCACAGTGTTGCCGGGCAGCAGCTGTTAGCTGGTGGTAAGAGCGTCGCTCACGCCATCTCGCCACAGCCAAGCAGAGGCCATCCCCGCAGGGACGTGAATATGTTTGATAATCATGGTCAACCACTTTGTCCTCGAGGAACTTGCACAACTCGTGCAGTATTTCGGAGATCAGTTTCATGACCCTGATTTCCAACCTCCTGTTTTCACACCCATTCCGGTCTTGCAGACCCTCGCAGTGTCAGAGATCTCGATGCAGAGTTTTCCCGGGCAGCAGCTGTTAGCTGGCAACAAGAGCGTCGCTCGTGCCATCTAGCCGCACCCAAGCAGAGGCCACCCCCGCAGAGAAATGCCTCGCAAAATAGCGTGGTGTCAGAGCTCTCAGCGCAGAGTTCTGCCAGACCGAAGCTGTGAGCTACGGGTCAGAGCGTCGCTCATACCTGCGAGCCACATCCCCTGTGATGCCTCCGCAGCCAAGCAGAGGTCGGCCCCGCAGAGAAATGGCCGGCGAAAGAGCGTGGTGTCAGCGAGCTCGACGCAGAGTTTCGCCAGACCCAAACTGTGAGCGCATGGTCAGAGCGTCGCTCACGCCAACTAGCCACATCCCCTGTCGTGACTCGCAGGTCTCTCGATACAGTGAGCCTGTCGTTCGAACCAATTTCGTCTCGCAAGAAAAACGCCAGAGCTCGATCCGATTTTGTGCGACCCCAGTTCGACAGCGACGGCGGAACTATTCCGAGAGGGAAAAAAAGGAGTGGTTATGCATTTCGTTGTGCTTTCGTGTGAATGTGGAATGCAGCTGTCTTGCGCTGTGCGCTTTCAGGTTTTTGTTTTATGCAGTTCGTTGTGCGTTCTTGTGGATGTGGAATGCAGCTGTCTTGTCATGTGCGCGGTCGTGTTTTTGTTGGTTTAAATTTTCTCGAGACGCGTTGACTCTGAGCCGACATGCTCGCAAAGTGTGTGCGTGTTAGCCTGCAAGCAGACGCGCGCTCTGCGCCACACACGACAGCGTGTATCGCGCCAAGACAGGGTAGACATGCACACAAAGCAAACGAAGAACACATTGCGCACCAAGACCGAGTCAAGCACAGACAGAGACACATACCGCTCCAAAACCGAGGTGCGCGAGATGGGTGCTAAGACACAGTAAACGACAGACACACAAACCACCACAACCACAACGTGCCCAAACCGCGGCTAGCGCGCGTGCCAAAAATACCACAATTACAGCCCGGCGGTTGCGCAACAGAGGTTTGCGCGGGGGCTGGGACATGGGGCATCCCAGTAGCATCCTCCAACCTGGAGGAGGCTGACTGCCCTGGCTTCTCTGCGCAGAAGCCGAAAGTCGGGAGAGCCGCTGCAACTGAAAACCCCAGCATCTTGGCCCTAGGTTGGGACAAGTTGGGCCCATGTGGTCTGTGTTGAGCACATCTTGGCCCCATGTTGCGCCTATGTAAGGCCTATGTTGGGCCCATGTTGGCCCCATGTTGGCCTATGTTGACCCTATTTTGAGACCTGTTGGAGGCTATGTTGGGCATATGTTGGGGATATGTTGGGTATCTTGGGCCTATGTTGACCCCATGTTGGCCTATGTTGACCCTATGTTGAGACCTGTTGGAGGCTATGTTGGGCACATGTTGGGGATATGTCGGGTATCTTGGGCCTATGTTGGGGACATGTGAGGCAATTTATGTTGAAAAATCTTCCGAGACAACTTTCTACGAATTTTTCCTTCCCGCGAAGCCAAAACCATCAAAAAACCTACGTTTTTTTACATCGCCAAGACGAAATTCTCATCCGCCGAGGGCCCAAAAACCCTTTAAAACACGAGGTTTTTGAACATAGCACGCAAAAAACACTGTAAATTACAGTGACTTCAGTGACCCGGTAGTGACGAGGGGGTCCGCCCGTTTTGGTCCCGAGGGTCGGCGGCAGGGGGCGCGCCCGTATATAACCTTCGGTTACCACCGAAGGCCCTCCGGGCATGCCACGGGCGTCCTGGCCGGCGCCCGGATTTATGAGGCTTACGCCTGACAGCCGGGCGCCGGCCTATTTGGGTTTGGGTATGCGCAGGGCTGGGTCCTCTCTCTCTCTCTCTCTCTCTCTCTGTCTCTCTGTCTCTCTCTCTCTCTGTCTCTCTCTCTCTCTCTCTCTCTCTCTCTCTCTCTTTCTTTGAGACTTGGTGGGGCCTATATTGAGCAAAGTTAAGCTATCTGGTGCGCATCTTGGCCCTAGGTTGGGCCAAGTTGCGCCCATGTGGTCTATGTTGGGCACATCTTGGGCCCAAGTTGAGCCTATGTTGGGCCTGGGTCGGCCTGTGTTAGGCCCATGTTGGCCTAGGTTGGGCCTATGTTGGCGTACGTTGGCCCCATGTTGGCATATGTTGGCCCTATGTTGAGCCATCTTGGAGGCTATGTTGGGCATATGTTCGCTATCTTGGGCCTATGTTGGGGAAATGTTAGGCAACTTCTGTGCCCAACACCCACGAAATGTCGATTAAGCCTGTCCGCGCGGCACGCATAACTGACACCACCGGCGCCCTGTTAGGCGCAAGTCATGTCCGCCGAAGGCCACGAAACACTGTAAAAACTGATGTTTTTGAACATTTTTTGAACATCCTGCGCAAGATACATATACATCCGTCGACCGGATTCGACCGGGGGTCGACGCGGGGTCGGGCGGAGGTATACCGGGGGTCCAACAAAAGGGTCGGCGGCAGGGGCGGCGAGCGTATATAACCTTCGGTTACCAACCGAAGGCCTCCGGCAAGGACACGGGCCCGTGGCCGGCGCCCGGATTTAAGGGCTTACGCCTGACAGCCGGGCGCCGGCCTATTTGGGTTTGGGTATGTGCAGCTGGTTCCCCGCTCTCTCTTTCTCTGTCTCTTTGTCTCTCTGTCTCTCTCCCTCTCTCTCTCTCGCTCTCTCTCTCTCTCTCTCTGTCTCTCTCTCTCTCTCTCTTTGAGATTTGGTGGGGCCTATATTGAGCAAAGTTAAGCTATCTGGTGCGCATCTTGGCCTTAGGTTGGGCCAAGTTGAGCCCATGTGGTCTATGTTAGGTACATCTTGGGCCCAAGTTGAGCCTATGTTGGGCCTGGGTCGGCCTGTGTTAGGCCCATGTTGGCCTAGGTTGGGCCTATGTTGGCGTACGTTGGCCCCATGTTGGCATATGTTGGCCCTATGTTGAGCCATCTTGGAGGCTATGTTGGGCATATGTTCGCTATCTTGGGCCTATGTTGGGGAAATGTTAGGCAACTTCTGTGCCCAACACCCACGAAATGTCGATTAAGCCTGTCCGCGCGGCACGCATAACCGACACCACCGGTGCCCTGCTAGACGCAAGTCATGTCCGCCGAAGGCCACGAAACACTGTAAAAAACGATGTTTTCCACATCGTGCGCAATCATGCTGGTAGATCAAATATAAATAACATAAAAATCCGTCAAAAATCTGTCGACACGCTTCGGGCGGGGGTCGGGCGGAAAGGGTCGGCGGCAGGGGCGGCGAGCGTATATAACCTTCGGTTACCAACCGAAGGCCTCCGGCAAGGGAACGTGCGCGTGGCCGGCGCCCGGATTTAAGGGCTTACGCCCGACAGCCGGCCAGGGGCCCAAGCAAATCCGGCAGTGGCTGTGGTGGTTGTTGGTGTTGGTGTTGGTGTTGTTTTTCTTGTGGCTGTTGGCTACTCTTGGGGCTAGGTTGGCCCATCTTGGAGGAGGCTATGTTGGCCCATCTTGGGGCTATGTTGACCCATCGTGGGGTTATCTTGACCCAGCTTGGAGGCTATGTTGGCCCATCTTGGGGCCATGTTGGCCCAACTTGGGCACTTTTTTCGGCTTGTGTTGCGCCATGTTGACCCATCTTGAGCCACAAAGCCGGAAAAATGCAAGAAGCAGAAAGCACTGTAAAACGCGGGACTGCGCAGGGGTCGGCGGTAGGGGCGGGACTCCACTCTCTCCTTCGGAGAGGAGAGATGCCTACGGCAATGACACGGCCATGGCGGGGCCCCTTGGGCCCCTGGCCGGATTTAAGGGCTTACGCCCGACAGCCGGCCAGGGGCCCAAGCAAAGGGGAGGGGGTTGTTGTTGTTGGCACATTTTGGGTGCCATGTTGGCCCACAGTCGGGGCTGTGTTGGCCACTCTTGGGCTATCTCTGGGCTCTGTGGGCCATCTTGAGGCTATGTTTGGCCTATCTGGGCCCTATGCTGCCCCACCTTGACCTTCTGTTGGCCCATCTTAGACATATGTCGTCCGATCTTGCCTCTGTGTTGGCCCAAACAAAGAGGAAACGCAAAAAACCGGATAAAAACCGATGGAAAACCAAGGTTTTTGGCAACCATCTTGGGGCTAGGTTAGCCCATCTTGGAGGCTATGTTGGCCCATCTTGGGGCTATGTTGACCCATCGTGGGGTTATCTTGACCCAGCTTGGGGGCTATGTTGGCCCATCTTGACCCTATGTTGGCCCATCTTGGGGCCATGTTGGCCCAACTTGGGCACTTTTTTCGGCTTATGTTGGGCCATGTTGGCCCATCTTGAGCCACAAAGCCGGAAAAATGCAAGAAGCAGAAAACACTGTAAAACGCGGGACTGCGCATGGGTCGAGCAGGGGTCGGCGGCAGGGGCGGGACTCCACTCTCTCCTTCGGAGAGGAGAGATGCCTACGGCGAGGACACGGCCAGGTGGGGCCCCTGGCCGGGTTTAAGGGCTTACGCCCGACAGCCGGCCAGGGGCCCAAGCAAAGGGCTTGTTGCAGTCGTGATAGAAAACCAATGGAAAACCAAGGTTTTCGGCGACCATCTTGGGGCTAGGTTGGCCCATCTTGGAGGCTATGTTGGCCCATCTTGGGGCTATGTTGGCCCATCTTGGGGTTATCTTGACCCAGCTTGGGGGCTATGTTGGCCCATCTTGACCCTATGTTGGCCCATCTTGGGGCCATGTTGGCCCAAATTGGGCACTTTTTTGGGCTTATGTTGCGCCATGTTGACCCATCTTGAGCCACAAAGCCGGAAAAATGCAAGAAGCAGAAAACACTGTAAAACGCGGTAGCTTCGGTAGGTCGGCGGTAGGTCGGCGGCAGGGGGGGGACTCCACTCTCTCCTTCGGAGAGGAGAGATGCCTACGGCAATGACACGGCCAGGGCGGGGCCCCTTGGGCCCCTGGCCGGATTTAAGGGCTTACGCCCGACAGCCGGCCACAAGCCCAAGCAAAGGGGAGGGGGCAGGAAAAAGGGGCTGTACGTGGTTGCGGTGGTGGTTGTGGTTGTTGCTGCCCTCTGCTGCCCCACCTTGACCTTCTGTTGGCCCAGCTTAGACATACGTCGTCCGATCTTGCCTCTGTGTTGGCCCAAACAAAGAGGAAACACAAAAAACCGGAGAAAAACCAATGGAAAACCCAGGTTTTCGGCAACCATCTTGGGGCTAGGTTGGCCCATCTTGGGGGCTATGTTGGCCCATCTTGGGGCTATGTTGACCCATCGTGGGGTTATCTTGACCCAGCTTGGGGGCTATGTTGGCCCATCTTGACCCTATGTTGGCCCATGTTGGCCCATCTTGGGGCCATGTTGGCCCAACTTGGGCACTTTTTTCGGCTTATGCTGCGCCATGTTGACCCATCTTGAGCCACAAAGCCGGAAAAATGCAAGAAGCAGAAAACACTGTAAAACGCGGGACTGCGCAGGGGTCGGCGGTAGGGGCGGGACTCCACTCTCTCCTTCGGAGAGGAGAGATGCCTACGGCAAAGACACGGCCAGGCCCCTGGCCGGATTTAAGGGCTTACGCCCGACAGCCGGCCAGGGGCCCAAGCAAAGGGGAGGGGGCAGGGAAAAAGGGCACGGGGGCGTTGTTGTTGTTGTTGCTGTTGTTGTTGTTGTTGGTGGTGGTGAGGTTCTCGAGGTTGTGGTTGTTCTTGTTGTCGTGGTTGTTGATGAGGTTGTTGTTGTGGTTGTTGTTGTGGTTGTTGTTGTTGTTGTTGTTGTTGTTCTTGTTGGTGTTGTTGTTGTTGTCGTTGTTGTTGTTGGTGAGGTTCTCGAGGTTGTGGTTGTTCTTGTTGTCGTGGTTGTTGATGATGTTGTTGTTGTTGTGGTTGTTGTTGTGGTTGTTGTTGTTCTTGTTGGTGTTGTTGTTGTTGTTGTTGTTGTTGTTGTTCTGTTCTTGTCGTTCTTGTGGTTGCGGTGGTGGTTGTGGATGTGGACGTGGGTGTTGTGGGGGTGGTGGTGGGGATGGTGGTTGTTGTTGTTCTTGTTGTTGCCCCAGCACCCGCCCACGATGCCGACGAAGCACTAAGCACCCCGGTGAGGCACGCATTTCCAGCATTATTTGAGCCTATGTTGGGCCATGGTGACCCATCTTGAACCACAAACCCGGAAAAAGGGAAGAAGCAAAAAACACTGTAAAACACACGATTCCTGGGGGGTCGGCGGTAGGGGCGGGACTCCACTCTCTCCTTCGGAGAGGAGAGACGCCTACGGCAAGGACACGGCCAGGGCGGGGCCCCTTGGGCCCCTGGCCGGATTTAAGGGCTTACGCCCGACAGCCGGCCAGGGGCCCAAGCAAAGGGCTGGTTGCAGTCGTGGTAGTGTTCATGTCGTTGTGGTGGTGGTAGTGGTTGTGGTTGTTGTTGTTCTGGCAGTGGTTAGTGGTTGTGGTTGTTGTTGTTGTGGTGGTGGTTGTGGTTGTTGTGTTGTTGTTGTTGTTGTTGTTGTTGTTGTTGTTGTGGTGGTGGTTGTGGTTGTGGTTGTGGTGGTTGTTGTGTTGTTGTTGTTGTTGTTGTTGTTGTTGTTGTTGTTGTTGTTGTTGTTGTTGTTGTTGTTGTTGTTGTTGTTGTTGTTGTTGTTGTTGTTGTTGTTGTTGTTGTTGTTGTTGTTGTTGTTATTGTGTGGTTGATTGTGGTTGGTGTTGTTGGTGTTGTTGTTGTGGTTGTTGTGGTTGGTGTTGTTGTTGTTGTTGTGGTTGTTGTGGTTGTTGTGATGGTTGTTGTAGTGTGGTTGTTGTGGTTGTTGTTGTTGTTGTTGTTGTTGTTGTTGTTGAGGTTGAGGTTGTGGTTGTTCTTGTTGTCGTTGTTGTTGATGATGTTGCGATTGTTGTTGTAATGTGGTTGTTGTTGTTGTTGTTGTTGTTGTTGTTGTGTTCTTGTCGTTCTTGTGGTGGTGGTGGTGGTTGTGGATGTGGACGTGGGTGTTGTGGGGGTGGTGGTGGGGATGGTGGTTGTTGTTGTGGTTGTTGTTGGCCCAGCAGCCGCCCACGATGCAGACGAAGCACCCCGGCGCGGCACGCATTTCCAGCATTATTTGGGCCTATGTTGAGCCATGTTGACCCATCTTGAACCACAAAGCCGGAAAAATGGAAGAAGCAGAAAACACTGTAAAACACACGATTCTGCAGGGTCGGCGGCTAGGGCGGGACTCCACTCTCTCCTTCGGAGAGGAGAGATGCCTACGGCAAAGACACGGCCATGGCGGGGCCCCGTGGGCCCCTGGCCGGAGGCTATGTTGGCCCATCTTGGGGCTATGTTGACCCATCGTGGGGTTATCTTGACCCAGCTTGGAGGCTATGTTGGCCCATCTTGAGGCCATGTTGGCCCAACTTGGGCACTTTTTTCGGCTTATGTTGCGCCATGTTGACCCAGCTTGAGCCACAAAGCCGGAAAAAATGCAAGAAGCAGAAAACACTGTAAAACGCGGGACTGCGCAGGGGTCGGCGGTAGGGGCGGGACTCCACTCTCTCCTACGGAGAGGAGAGACGCCTACGGCAAGGACACGGCCAGGGCGGGGCCCCTTGGGCCCCTGGCCGGATTTCAAGGCTTACGCCTAACAGCCGGGCGCCGGCCCACTTGGGTGTGTGGGGCGTATGTCACGCCTATGTTGGCCTTGGTGGGGCCTATATTGAGCAAAGTTAAGCTATCTGGTGCGCATCTTGGCCCTAGGTTGGGCCAAGTGGGGCCCATGTGGTGTATGTTGGGCACATCGTGGGCCCATGTTGAGCCTATGTTGGGCCTATGTTGGCCTATGTTAGGCCTATGTTGGCCTATGTTGGCCTGGGTTGGGCCTATGTTGGGCCTATGTTGGCGTCTGTTGGCCCCAAGTTGGCCTATGTTGGCCCTATGTTGAGCCATCTTGGAGGCT
Source organism: Porites rus (assembly GCA_964035705.1). Classification (NCBI taxonomy): domain Eukaryota; kingdom Metazoa; phylum Cnidaria; class Anthozoa; order Scleractinia; family Poritidae; genus Porites; species Porites rus. The sequence goes on from CAXIVM010001248.1 coordinate 98,855, forward strand.
ATGTTGGGGATATGTTGGCTATCTTGGGCCTATGTTGGGCCTATGTTGGCGTCTGTTGGCCCCAAGTTGGCCTATGTTGGCCCTATGTTGAGCCATCTTGGAGGCTATGTTGGGCATATGTTGGGGATATGTTGGCTATCTTGGGCCTATGTTGGGGATATGTTAGGCGATTTATGTTGAAAAATCTTCCGATACAACTTTTTACGATTTTTTCCTTCCCGCAAAGCAAAAACCATGAAAAAACATAGGTTTTTTTGACATCGCCAAGATGAAATTCTCGGCTGCCGAGGGGCCCGAAACCCTGTAAAACACAGTGTTTTTTATACCCCACACGCACGATACACTGTAAATTACAGGGGCGTCAGTGAACCGGAAGTGACGAGGGGGTCCCCCCGTTTTGGGACCGAGGGTCGGCGGTTGGGGGGGCGAGCGTCTATAACCTTCGGTTACCGCCGAAGGCCCTCCGGGCATGCCACGGGCTTCCTGGCCGGCGCCCGGATTTCAAGGCTTACGCCTAACAGCCGGGCGCCGGCCCACTTGGGTGTGTGGGGCGTATGTCACGCCTATGTTGGCCTTGGTGGGGCCTATATTGAGCAAAGTTAAGCTATCTGGTGCGCATCTTGGCCCTAGGTTGGGCCAAGTGGGGCCCATGTGGTGTATGTTGGGCACATCGTGGGCCCATGTTGAGCCTATGTTGGGCCTATGTTGGCCTATGTTAGGCCTATGTTGGCCTATGTTGGCCTGGGTTGGGCCTATGTTGGGCCTATGTTGGCGTCTGTTGGCCCCAAGTTGGCCTATGTTGGCCCTATGTTGAGCCATCTTGGAGGCTATGTTGGGGATATGTTGGCTATCTTGGGCCTATGTTGGGCCTATGTTGGCGTCTGTTGGCCCCAAGTTGGCCTATGTTGGCCCTATGTTGAGCCATCTTGGAGGCTATGTTGGGCATATGTTGGGGATATGTTGGCTATCTTGGGCCTATGTTGGGGATATGTTGGGCGATTTATGTTGAAAAAATCTTCCGATACAACTTTTTACGATTTTTTCCTTCCCGCAAAGCAAAAACCATGTAAAAACCTGCGTTTTTCGACATCACCGAGCTGAAATTCTCGGCTGCCGAGGGGCCCGAAACCTTGTAAAACACAGTGTTTTTATACCTCACACACACGATACACTGTAAATTACAGGGGCTTCAGTTGACCGGTCATCCCCCCGTTTTCATGACGAGGGTCGGCGGCAGCCGGCGCGACCGTCTATAACCTTCGGTTACCACCGAAGGCCTCCGGCAAGGACACGGGCGCGTGGCCGGCGCCCGGATTTAAGAGGCTTACGCCTGACAGCCGGGCGCCGGCCAAGCAGGGAGAGGGTGTGTTTAGAGAGAAGGAGAGAGACAGAGAACTCAACCGTAAGATCCAAAAAAGCTGCGTAAATTGGGTGTGTGTGGGGATGGGTTCTCTTTCTCTTTCTCTCGCGCTGTCACTTGGTCTTTGTCTTTTTTATTCTCTCTTGTCCCGATGTGAGAGAGGGAGGAAAGCGTATAGGAGCACCGAAGGCGAAACGCAGCCGGCCGACTGAGAGCTGGTGGCTCTCGGAGAGAAAAGCTGGAGCAGCTAGACAAAGCCTGTTGCTCTACGCTGGTCAAAGATCCAACTATGGATTTTGGAGGGATTCACAGTTGTCCCGAGACTGGATTGGATCAGCGGGCGGTAGACAACGTCCGCTATAGGATCGAGAAGCGCGACGAAGAGCTGGTCGGACCTAGACTGCGAGAAGCAGCTTTTGGTTCACAGAGCGGAAGGCGGAGACAGCAGCACCAATGGAGCTGGTGTCCACGGAGCTGGTCGGAGGGGAGGAAAACGAAAAAAAGAAAGACACTGACTTGGAGAACCGAAGCGAATTGGGATGACTGGGATGGCGACGCAGAGGTTCGCCTTGTGGAACTCAAGACTGACCTGATCCTTCTCGAAAGTGGGAAAGTCTTCAGTCGGTGGGGGCCGAACAACCCCCCCCGGTGCAAGACGGGGACCGGGACTGCGGGCAGCCCGGTAGCAGCCTTCTCGAGAAGGGGGCGGACCGTCCCGGGAGCGACCTTCTCGAGAAGGGGGATTACCGCCTGGGCGCATACCGCCAAGGCCAGAAAGGTTGCTGTGCTCAGTGTGAGAAAGTGGTTGCTCTTTCTTTATGTTTGCTAGCAAGCTGTGGGAGAGCATCGCTTTCCCACCCTCGTGTACGACGGGGGCCGGGACTTCGGGCGTCCCGGCAGCATCCTTCGCAAGAAGGGGGCTGACCGCCCGGGTGTGCATTGCGCACACCGAAGGTCGGGAGAGCCGTCCAGCACGGTGCCGCGCAGGCGGGGAACGAGAGAGTCAGCGAGACAGAGCAAAGCTAGCGCAGAGTCGCACTGAAGCGGAAAAATTCGAGGACAACCGAGAGCTTTTGGTTCGCAGCGCACAAGCAGAAGCATAAGCACGATAATCTCGGGTACAAAACCACCCTAGGTAGGTATATTTCACCCCCTACGAGAGCGTTTGGTTCACGTGCACAAAACCACCCTGGGTAGTGCTATTTCACCCCCTATAAGAGCGAGTGGTTTACAAAAGGAAACAGAAGGGTTGTTAGACAGATCACAAGCAGAGGCAAGCGCACGAGAAGCTGGTATGCAAAAGCCCCCTGAGTAGTTATATGTCATCCTCGACCAGAGCTTTCGGTTTACAATAAGACAAACATGCATCGCAGAAGCAAGAGCATGCGAAACTGCGCAAAACCACCCCGAGTAGTTCCATGTCACCCCCGACCTGAGAGTCAGCGCATCGCGCAGCCGCTGCAGCGAAGTTTGCACGCAACAGTTGCTTGTTGCCACGGAGTGCTAAGTAGCCCACCTTCGCTGTCGCGTCCGGTTGCCGGAGACAGTAGCCATGGCGAGCGCACCAACGTTCACGTTGGTGCTGTCGGACTCGACGGGCTATGGGTGGCTTCCGGGTGGAAACCTCGGAGGGACAGCGTTGGTGGTCCGAGATGAGACGAAGTTGGTGGCAGCTGTCGTCTGCAGCGGGAGCCTGACCAAGCCAGGGACTGCTGGCCCATGCGCCTTGGACGTTGTGATGGAGCAATGGATCTTGCCAGGAGGTCTGGAAGCGTTCCATGCGGAGCACGCGGCGCAGGTGGGCATCATTCCTGCACGGGAGTCAGTGCCTGGCAGAGAGTATGAAGGCTTGCAGTTGGCGAGGAAGTGCTTTGGAGTGCCTGAGACACCTCGCACTATCCTCAGCCTGGTGGGGAAAGCCTATGCGAACAGAAAAGACCAGCTGCATTTCTCGAATACAGAGGCGCCTGGAGCCATGGACACCTTGGTGACGGCAACGCTCGAGGACATGCGAGCGCAGCGAGGGGTCGCTGCAACCGCAGAGCATCGCTCAGCGCAAGACAGTGCCGCAGAGCATCGCTCAGCGGCGAACGACCCCTGGATCGCCGTGGTGGTTTGCGCGGGGTGGAACTGCACAGAGAAGGAGATCTTGGCAGAGAACTTCGTGGCAGCGAGGTTAGCGCGCTCGCGCACATGGGCAGAGGTCGTGCAGGTGTTGTCCGCGCATGCTGCCGTGAAGTTACCGTGGACGCAAGTGGCGCCCAGTCTGAAGGCCGCCCCGAAGATCCTATGGCAGACATGCTACGCGGACTACCCCGAGTCGGCGCGGATGATGCAAGAGTTCGCCCCCAGTCTGCGGCGAGACTTTGTGGACGACCCAAGTTGCGAGGCAGAAGTGTTGGCAGTGGGTGGCGAAGCACTGTTGGCGAGGTATCGCAGTTGGACACAGGCCTCGCACCGCGCTGACCTCTGGCGCTACCTGCGCCTCCACGCGCAAGGCGGCTACTACATGGACATCAAGATGTGCTTGCTGCAGCCGCTGGAAGACACCCTTCGGGAGATCTATGAGGAGGGCAACCGCTTGGTAGCAGCCGCGAAGACCGCAGCGGAGGGACAGCGCATCGCGCAGCCCACAGATGGGGGAGGTCAGCGCATCGCGCCGCCGCCGCCGGAGGGACAGCGCATCGCGCAGTCCTCGGAAGAGGCAAGTCAGCGCATCGCGCAGCCGCCGCCGGAGGGACAGCGCATCGCGCAGACTACGGCCGAGGCGGTCTCCATCGCAGACTGGGTCTTGGATGGAAAGTTGGAGGAGCAGCCGCACTTAAGAAAATTTCCCGCGAATCAGGTCCTCAAAGTGAATCAGGGTTCCAAGATCTGTGAAACAAAGGTTTGTGAAGTCTTGGACAGGATGGATGACCAGCGCTGAAGTCCAGGAATAAACGCTTGTCTAAGCATCGGGAAAAAGGGTTTTATAGACGGTATCAAATGATCATCCTCATCCATCATGCATTGGTTCCCCTGTCCTTCCCCTCCCAAATTGCATTTTTTTGAAAAATTTACACCGTTTCCGAACCAAAAAATCAGATGTTGCTTTTCAAAAGGTGTTCAGTCAGGAACAGGAACTTGTACTCTTGTGAATGTGTTTTTGCTGCAGGGCGTTGCTGTTTGCCACCTTTACTTTAACCCTTGCAGAAGGCCAGAGAAAGAAGTGCTAGTGCCCCGCAGCCTTTTGGTGGTTTCTTGGCTCACTGTGTAACTCCATGCCAGTCAGAGTTACCGTCGAACTGAGCGGGTGGTGTCCTGAGCATCTGTGAAGAGGTGTTCTGACAGATTTGGTGTTTTTCTTAATGTGGCAAGGTCGGAAGGTGGCGCAATAGAAGTGGCCCAAAGCTCACACTCCAAGATGAAGGCTCTATTGTTTCAAAGTGCTTCTTTGCCGTTGCCCAAACATACCCCGTGTAAGGGTCCAGGAATCCTGTTTGCCAGGTTCAAAAACGAATTCTGAAGAAGCCTGCAGCAGCCAAGGCCAAGGCAGGTGTCAAGGCAGCTGCCAAGGGGAGCCGGAATTTGTCGCGCACGACGCGCGCGCGCACAAACCTGTCCAGCGGTGGGTACATGGGGTCCAGTTTGCGAGCGCCGGCTGCCAATAAGTCATTGCCAAAGTTTGCCCTGGCTGATGCCCGGAAACATCGGCCGCTTGTGATCGAGTACAAGATTCCGTTGGCGACAGCAACCCCATTGTCTCTGGAGGTTGCTCGGGCCCCAATCTGAAAAGAGGCCCCAATCTGATAGAATTTTGATAAACAAAGTCTGAGGTCCACAGACCGCGAACGAAGCAGCAGTGCAAGGACAATGGCGCCAAGATCTTCAAGGGAAAGAAGGTTTTCAGCTCTTGGAGCACCATCCGTTCAAACCTCATGATGAGACTTATAATGATAATCCACCATTGGACCATGGTACTGTGAAACCAAGGCTGCTTTGGGGGAACAACCAAGTCGGGTTCCATGGTCTCGGAGAGAGCCATCAGTGTCCAGAGCCAAGTTGGTGGTGTTGTGGGTTCATGTGTTGGGCAATGGGCCATGCTGAGGACTTGAGCAACCAGATAAGGTATTCAACGGCATATCGGCAGAAGCTGAAAGAAGACGGCGCCCAGTGTGGCACATACCTTCATTGCGAGACTGCGGAATGGTTTCAAGGATGTAAAGGGGTTCAAAAGAGAAATATGAATCCAGTTGCAATTGTTTTGATGGCAGGACTCCCACGAGGATGGTCTGATTCAGAACCAGGGGCAGTCCGGCCTGCCGACTTCCACCGCCTGTTCCCAAACGCAGCAGCGAAGGCGGATTCTTCAAGACGCAGAGTTGTTTCTTTTTCAAACTGTCAAGGATGCCGGTTTTTCTCAATTCACCACATTTTGCCAGGAAGGCAAGATCCCCGTTGTTAGCCTATTCAGCGGTGCGGGTGGTTTGGAATTGGGTTTGTCAAAGCTGCGACCTCAGAATGTATTTACGTTAATTAGCAGTTTAGAGTTGTCATTATCATTCTGAAATCAACTCTGCCCGCACCGTTTCTTTTTTACCGCAGGTTGAACTCAATCTCAATATTTTGAGAGCGTTGCCAAGTTTCTAGTTTCCAGGTCACTCTCAGCAGTTTACGTTTTGTGCAGATGGAGGGTTTTGGGATGGTCGCTTGACGCCCATGTCGTGCAATCCTGACCTGGCCGTGGTTCGGTGCATTGGAGTCAACCAGATCAGGCCACGACCAGAAGCATGTCCAAACATAATATGAGGTCTCCTATCGCTAACGTTGATGTTGAATATTTTAGAGCTGCTAGTAGCGGTCAGCTGTGGGCAGGGTGCCTCGTGGAACGCCTATACAAACCCGGTGGGGCGGCAAGCAGCCCGGCCCTCATGTTGCAATAAGGTTGTAGCTTAAGGTTTTTGTAAGAAGAAAGTGTGGCGCTAAGCCTGTGTGAGGTGGATGTGGAATTACAAAAGCCGGGATTGGACAGAAGTTGACGCTCGTGAACAAGAGGTGGAAGAGACTCAACATCGAAAGGTGCCTTGACATTTGCGTGAAAATGGTGTTGAATCAAGTTGGCTGTTGTGTTTAAAGGTTACAGGATTCAATCACCTGATCGCCTCAGGATTCAATCCAGACAGCCTTGTCGCCAAAGAAGCCTCGCCTCGCCTAGCTGGAGGAGAAGAAAGAGTGTTTTCGAGTTCTGTTTACTGAGTTGGTTCACTAGTGGAGCTGACTTGCACTGGTCAACACATACTTTGCACGTCGCCTTTCACGTTTTTTTATCACTATCGCCGGGCTCGCCCAGGTGGTTCTACAGTGTGGCATACGCAGGTGTCTTAAAAATCCCCGACGGTTGCCCATCTCAAGCTGGTTCATAGATAGGATACCATTTCTCCCAGGTAGAGAAGGAACCCGCTTGCCAGCGGGTTCTCCATCAGCGGATCAAAGACATGCTCTTGCCGCAAGCTGAAGTGCACACCGATGTGGAGACCTACGATGCCAGCCAGACAGACGCGCAAGGCGTCTGCGCTGGGTTCCCCTGCCAGGTTCGCCATTGCGTTCAAATCTGACTCTGTGTGTGTGTTTTCTTGCGCCCTTCCCTCGTGATTGTAATGCTGTTTTCTGCTTGCAGGGGACATCAGTGGCAGGGTTCCAGAGAGGACTGTTGGACAGTCGAAGCTGTTTGGTACGTCATTGCTTCAGAGTTTATGACCAATTGCCATCAAACAGGCCGAGGTTTGTTTCGATGGTCAAACTCAAGGACCCAAGGAGCTCTTTCTTGCCATTTGTGCAGGCCGCGCTTTTTGCTTCTTGAGAACGTGAAGGGGTTGCTGGGGAAGAAGCCTGAGATGCGCGATGTCATTGATTTCGTCATTCAGGAGTATTCATCTACGTTACCTTTACTACTTGGGTTTGACTTTTCAGTGTGTAGGTACTGTGTGAGAAACAGGAGTGTGTCCATGCAGGAGGCTGGGCGCAGGGGTCTTGTTGTGTTCTGGGCAACAATCAGCCTGCAGAACTGCGGCCTGGCTGCGCGGCCCTCATCGCAGTGGTCAATGAACCATTGATTTTTTTGCAGTGTTTGAAACATTCTTTGAGGCGCACAGGGATCGTGTGTTCATGCTCTGCGTCAACCCGAACCAGCCCATCTTTAAGGACTGGGAGTAACATGTTGCCATGTGCGTCAGGTGCAAGTCCGTCAACGCTCTGGGAAGTGTGTTAACTTCTTGCAGGATTTTCCTTGGACCTCCTTCGCTGGCATTGCTGAGAAGCCTTGGAATGAGGTGAGTGCTCGCCCCATGAGCACTTGGCTGACTGATTCCCAGAATCAGCAAGACCGAGACCGTTTGAGAATGATGGGCAACATTGTCGTGCCCGAAATGGCCCGTGTGGGCTTTGAGGTGCTCCTCCGCATGGTTTCAAATTCAGACAAGCTGTGAATCTGAACGTGCAGTTATGATTGGCACAATTTACATTGGTTCTTCGATGTTCCCAGTCAAAACCTATTCCATGATCTGCGCGCTTTGGGTTGCAATGTTTTAAGCTTTGTGTTTGAGAGACACGAAGCTGTCCGCTTGGCATGAGGACCATCGAAATTAGATGCCAGTTGACCGCATCACCTCATACGTGGAAAGTTCAAACAAGAACGTGAAACACTTTATTTCAAGCACTGGTGCTTCTGAAAACTCTCCGGAAGATCTGAACACTCTGAGGTATTGTTTTACGAGACTTGAGAAGCCGCATTTTTTCTGAGTGCTCGAGACTTGGAAGCTTGTGCTGAAAGGGGGATCGCCGGGGTCACCATCATCACGATGCCAGATTCTGCCCAATGCTCGCAAGCTAAAGGAAAAGAAGAACCAGGTGGGCTTGCGCCCCTGAGACTTGGCCATGAGAAAAGGCCCCCACAGGTCCTTCGTAAATAGGTTAAGACTATCTATTTACGAAGGACTTGTGGGGGCCTTTTTTCATGGGCAATGTCTGAATGGACAATTTGTTGCGCTGTACTGTTTAAATCCTTTATGACGTAATTTGTCACCTTCAAATGATGGAGGTGAGCCCGATCACAAGAGCACCGAGAACACAGACTTCCATGTGTTGAACGCCGGATTTTTGAAGGCTGGTTTAGTTGCTGCTTCCTGTTTGGCCTGTCTTTCAAAACAACAGCCAGCAACCGTGAGTGAGTTAGCTCTACTTGCAGGAGGTTGAGGAGAAAGGCATGCTCTTCGCCGAGGACAGCATCATCTTGGGGTACCACAACCTTGCTGAAGGCCTGGTCAAACCGCATTGGCTATGCGCAGGAAATTTTACAATCATCGATGGGTTTACTGTAAGTCCAAAAGGTGTGAATGATATAACATGTGGTCAGTGACTTTCTGGTTGTTGCACATGGTGTTGTATCCTGTGGAGGTTCTTTCGCCGAGCTTAACATTCCGCGATGCATCATGCTGGAAGGTTGCAACTCCAAGCCCGGCCGCGTCTCGATGCTTTGCTTAAGTTGAAAATTATTGTTTGGACCAACGGGAATCAAGCCTGAATTGGAGTCTTTACATGGCTAGAAAATCGGGTTGCCAGGTAGGAACTCCAAAGATCCAAAGAGACAGCTTACTTGAAGTATCTGAGGATTCTGTTTCGCAACGTGGCATGCTGGCCTGAGCTGGAGAAGAACACCGTCTTTCCAGAGGACACACATTCAGCTTGCTTTTCTACTCGGAATTTCTTCACGAGTGGCAAGATGGTGTTTTTGATTCCGGCTTGCGACCTGAAAGTCACTGACCCTCCTGTCCCCGATGGGCAGCTGACAGAGATTTTGCAGAATCCTGTCGTCAAACTCCCTGTCATTAAGTATGTCAGTTTGCTGCGGGGTGAAGACCAATGCCAGAAGCATGGCTACTGAGCATGATTGAGTGCCCTGTAGCCTCTCAACCTCTGATAAAGCTGTGTTCTGCATGGGGAACGCAGTTCCACAAGAGGTTGAGAGGGTACAAACCTTTGCAGGGGGTGTCCTGTTTTCTGCGCTCAAGTTGCAAGCGAAATTGTCTCAGGTTACCCGCAATCAGATGTACCAATGTCTGATTCCGCCAGCGAGTTGCTGCAGAGAATTGAGGGCTAGGGGTTGGCTGACTGCAGGCACAGCTTTAAAGATATGGCTGTGTTTCGATCCATACCAAGACTGGCGAGGGACCGAGTCTACGTCCAAAAAGGTTATCGTATTTTTGTGCGGTGCCTGAAAGGCCTTGCAAACAGTCAAGTGGTTTCTCTTACGCCGTTCATCAAGTGTGCGCTGTTTGGTGATCAACCGTAGGGCGCTTGCCTGAAAGCATTTCAAGGCAAACCTATTTGTACATGTCCTAGGGTCCTAGAGGATTTGGACTGATTCTGTAGGATCATTGGGGTTGTCCTAAACCGTCGAAGAAACAAACAAGTTTTCTGGTGTGAAGCCATCGGCCGCGCGTATGTCAGCCCCGACATGCCTCTTTCGGCTGCTGTTGACCAGTTGAGTGATGATTCACCAAGCGCAGCTCCACCGGAGCAAAGCGACGGGGCGCCAAAGGCGCCACGCAAGAGAAAGAGATCTGTAGGGGACAGGGATGCAGAGAAATTGAAGAAGTCTTCGGAGGAATATCTTCGATCCCTGCTGGGTAGAAGATGCTCGTGCAAGAAGGCAAACTGCTTTCAACAGTTCACTGAGCCAGAGACTTTTTCAAAGCTGCAAGACTACCGTCGACATTGGCTATCGCTGCACAAGCTGGACCAAGATGCCTTTGTCATTTGGCAAATTTAACTAGTTCATATCTTTTCTATTCTTTTCTGTTTGCAAGGGAGATCATTGAGCAAGAGCTAACAGACTGGTTCCAAGTTCAAACGATGAGGCATATGACGCCATCAAAGATGTCGTGAGAGATGTTCCAGAAGGCGGGAGGACCAGTTGGGTTTTGGTGGGCACCACATTGTGTCGCCGTGCTTGGGCAACTTTGCACGGGCTGGGCCGCTTGCCTGTTCGGGAAGGTTTCGGTGTGGGGGAAGGATGGTGATCGCAATCATTTGGTAGCTTCAGGCTTCGGCGTTGAACCTTGAACAAGTCAAGTTTTCCTGCGCAGTTCATGGTGTCAGCAGACAGCTGTGTGCGCAAGTTCACAGAAACCATATAATAGGGTCCCTCCTGGAATTCTCCCCTGGTCCCTTGGCCTTTCTCAGGATCAGAAAGGGTTGATCGATTGTACACTGGCGTCCAGGAGGGCGCTCCCAACGCCCCGGTTGACCTTCGCTTTATCAAAAGGCCACATTCGCAGAGTCACACTTCACAAGCCCAAGCGCGGGCTGATGTGATCCAGTACTTGGAATCCTTGTATGAGGGCACAGCTGAACTACTCCCGGACTTGCGGGATACAGCCTGGGCAGACTTGGACCGAGATGCAATTCCAACCATTGAGCATTTGAATGTGCATCTTGACACTTACGCCACAGAGCTCAACCGTGCTGCGGAGGACGGGGTCAGCCTTGACCAGCTGCTTTGTAAGAACTCAACGACCAAGAGACCCCGCAAAAAAAAGAGATCCATTTGTATGAACATGGACAGGGTGAAGGGGGAGAACGCGAAGGAAATCAAATTCTTGCCTCCATGTTCACTCAAAGAGCAGTGGGAACAGTATCGTTTGACCACACCGCTTGATCCGCCGGCATCTTTCCCAACCTTCTGGCGGGTTTCCTGGCTGTGCAGGAACGGAAACGCACACTGAGGAACCAGCAATTTTGTTGTTTGCGCTGGGGCAGCTTAGGTTTGGTTGGAGGAGTACCCGATGTTGAGGATCCGTGAGGACTCCCAGCACACTGTTTGCAGCACGTGCGTGAGACATCGCACCATGATCAAGGCCCTTGGTGGCCAGCCCTTGGTGGCCACCTCCTTGCGAGGACAGAACAGATCCGTCTGTTCCACGAACATTTAAAGTGTCAATATCAAGATCGGCTCCTATATTGGGAGCGGCGAGGATTGAGCAGACTGAAGGGCCATGCCGTCAGCTTAATAGCTGACGGCATGGACCAATGTAAATTCCAACTTCCAAGGACAGCCATCATGAAAGGCAAAGAGTTTGGGACAATGCAGAAGGTGAAGTTACACATATCTCTTGCCATAGTTCATGGCCGACTGGTGCTATTCACCATCAGTTCTGCAGACACCAAGAAAGATCCCAACAGCTCGATAGAGCTCGTGTGCGCCGCTCTTTCGCTTTTGAAGCGGCAAGGGCAGCATTTGCCTTCAACTACCCTTTTTCTGCAGCACGACAATTGTTGTCGGGAATTTAAAAAAAAAAATTCCAGCCTTCGCTGGGCAGCCAGCCAGGTGAGCAGCAAAAACTTCGCTGCAATTCATTGCTCATACCTGCGCGCCGGACACACCCATGAAGATGTGGACGGTGTGTTTGGAAATTTGACAAAGTACATGGTCAAGCAGAGGAATTTACAGTGTCCAGAAGACGTGAGGGAAATGATCTTGGCTTTCTTACGTGAGACCAAGATGCCGTTCGAGGGCGAAAGGCATTGTCTCATAATGGATTCTGTCCGCGACTGGCGGCTTGGCCGTCATCTTCTCAATGTAAAGTAAATCTTGCGCTTTGGTCAGTCAAAGGTTTGCAATAGACTGGCCACCCCCAGTGCAAACCTGTGGCGGTTGCTCAGGGTTGGCTTCCTTGCTGGGTCCGTCCCCTTCCAACTTCATGGAATTGGAGGGCGCGGCGCGCCACATGAGTTTATCTTGCAGCGTCGTGCAGACATAGGCTATAACTGCTGTGAACCGTTGTAAACATTTTTGGCAACTTTCACCTTTGGCTGGGATGAGAAGCTTCGTTTGCGCGCCTGCAGGCTTGCCGGAGACAGACATTGCAGGGGGCTTGTGGCCAAGAGTTGATCCTCACCCTGACGACGTTGTTATGAGGTGCAAGCGCTTCATGAGTTCTAGCAGCTATGATCTGACTACGGTGGTGTATCCCAAGGAGATTGCTTTGCAAATGCTCCCAATGGGTCTCCCTCAAGGCACGGGTTGAAAGACAGTTGGATGAGTCACCGTATTATTGTTGTTTGTGGGGGGTATGATATGAATTCCGGTCCAAAGCGGTCCAAAGCCTGCCCTGCAGCATTGGCCGACAAGAGGGAGATCACGCAGGACTACCGCAACCACATCAAAAAGTTCTTGCCGAGCCTGAGGCATCCTTTGTATGAGATGGAGAGAGCAGCCGATTGGCTGGAAGGTTGGGTTGATGGATCCTTGCCTCCAACACCCCTCCTAGATGTCTCTGCGCGCCTCGGTTCAATGAGGTTCCATGACGATATGTACGTCGTGTTGGCAATTTGGATCAAACATCACAGTTTAGATCAATGTAGGCAATTTTTTGTAGGTGCATGATCGAGAGTGGCCCACGATCTTATTCTGCGACTCTTCCTCCGATGCGGCCTGATTCCTTTGATATTGCGCCAAACCCGTTGAGGCACCCCCCAGCCGTGCGATGTCAGTTGCAAAATGCAAAACCTCATTATGCAGAGTTTTGCTGAATTACTACTGTACGCATCTTTTTCTGTTATTTCCACCAAATGGGCAGGTTGGGCAGGTCCCAGAACAAGAAAGAAGCTCGTATTTATCTCCAGAAAGCGAGACGCAAGATAGTCTTCGAAGCTGCTGCTCGTGCCTGGGCGCTCGGAGTGCCGTGGAGTGACGCTTTGAAATTCTCGCAGCGAGCTGTTGCTGCTGGCAACGCAGTTGAGCCCAATGCCTTTGCATCTGGCAAAGGCCGAGGCCGCGGTAAGGGCAAAGGGAAAGGCCGTGCCGGAAAGGGCAAAGGCAAAAGCTAACCTGTAGTGTTTCACAGCCACGTTTCACAGCCGCTGTTGCATCTTCAGCTAGTAGGTGACGACCATCATTTTTAGACACCTAAATTTCCATGTCTGCTTAGGCCCTAAACCTTGAATTCTCGGTATCCTAAACCCTAAACGTTTCGGCGTCCTAAACCCTAAACGTCATGGCAGTTCTGGAAACGGGGTGCGGCAGTGGAGTTTGGATCAGTCACTCTTCGCAAGTGATTCAGCTACTCTCAAGAGTGACGGTTGTGAGGTCAGAATGGTCACTTGTCACCCTACTGTGGTGGAACTTCAATTTTCTGACACCTGCAATTCCATACTTTGTTGTGTGCAAGGCCCAGCTTAGTGACTGATCAGACCTCTGATCGGTCACTCCTCAGTGGCTTGCTGTAGCCAAAGATTAGAGACTGCCTGTGGGCATGAAAATGAAGGGCCAGTGACGCGTTCTTCTTCGGATTCCTGGCAACAACGACCATATGTACGAATAAATATATACACACATGTCATTTCATTATATAGTATTTATAATATATAACAATAGTTCTCAAAGTCGAATTCTCTGATAGGCCTTGGATGTTTGTTGTGGAGTAGTGACGGATCACACCTCTGATCGGTCACTAACTGATGCGACTCCAACACAGTCCTCGAGTGACGGATCACACCTCCGATCAGTCACTACTGCAGGGTTGGTATACGATCGCTTTTAGTGACGGATTTCGATCTATCTAGTGACGGGTTGTAGATAGGGACGGGTTCATCTCAAATGATGGACTTCACCTTCCCCTGTACTGTAGTGACGGATTCCACCCCTGATAGTGACGGGTTCTTCCTGTGCTAGTGACGGATTCCACCCCTGATAGTGACGGATTCCTCCCCGGCTAGTGACGGATTCCACCCCTGATAGTGACGGATTCCTCCCCTGCTAGTGACGGATTCCACCCCTGATAGTGACGGATTCCTCCCCTGCTAGTGACGGATTCCACCCCTGATAGTGACGGGTTCTTAGTGTGGACTGACGGATTGGGCCCCTGACAGTGACAGATTCTTTGTTGATAGTGACGGATTTTACACTTGATAGTGACGCACAATGTGTGTTTGTGCGTGTTTTGGGCCGGCTATGCACCTTTTGTGTTGAGTGGGGGGTGTGTCTTTCCTTGTTGGGAAGCGAAGCGGCGTTCTTGACATTTGAGCGCTGATCAAATTGTTTGGACTTGGAGGAGTGCAGCTGGCCCGAAGCAATCCCACAGGTAGCTGAATCTAGGCTCAGCTACTGCGCAGTGCGTGGCTGATGCCTGCCAAACGTAAATCGGGCGGAGGGCTAGACCCTAAGGGCAAGGCCAAAAAGAACCTCAAAGTTGCGAAGGACCCCAAATACAGTTTGTGGCAAGATGGGTTGGAGTGTTGCAAGGCAGTTAACCGACAGAGTTATTATTATATGGCTTGTTGTGTTTGCTGTTCGCTTTTGCCTTGCCATATTGAAAAGTACCGGCTTCAAGATCGCAGGATGTGGCAGACTCGCACCCTCATATTGTTCAGATGGTGGAATGGCCGCCGTTTCGCAGAGAGTCATGACAAGTAGATGCTTTTCTGGCCTACTATGATTATGTTGGGTGGTAATTAAAGGGTACAACTACTACGCTGATAGAGTTTTTCTTCACGATTCCAAACATCCTGTTTGTGCATCTTGTCATTGGAGTTTCACAGCTGCCTGACCTTTCTTTCTTTCTTTCTTTCTTTCTTTCTTCAGGTTTGAGGCCGAAGTTCTAAGTTGCGGAGGAGCAGACAGGTTCCTGTCCAGTGTCTATGACACCCAGGACATTCTGGTTGGGACAGAGGCTCACGCTTCCCTTGTAGGAGAAAATGCTTGATTTCGCAAAATGGATTGACGGCTTCTGCCCCTCCAATGGGGGGTCAGGCGCTTATTGGCCAGACTTGGGAAAACAATTCCAGTCATTCATAAGTCTAAGTGTCCATATGCTCGTTTTCTTAGGATTCATTACGCTACGGACTATGAGTCTGGCACACACCTGAGACCATGGATGTGTTGTTGGAGATCTGACAGTGGCTGCAGCGGCTACCTGGAGCCCGAAGTGGGAGTGATGATGATGGAATCCATGGCTCTTCAAGGGTTTCACGGCCTGGACTTTATTTGTTTCGTGAAGTAGTGTCCGTGTCCATGCTGTTAGGTGTGCCAAGGAGATACTTGCCCACGCGTCCCCTGTCAGGTTTCTGAGTGACCCACGGCTTCCAGGGTGCGAGGTTTTGCACGTCACCAGGATACCCGAAGAGTACCTTGATGAGAAGTTGATCCACTGTCCTCCACTTGGAGGTTTGCCCCGGTCTTTCGTTTTTTGGTTCTTCCACTGGTTCTGCGTTCAGCTGTTTGCCATTGCTGCGCACAGATTTTTCTTTCAAGAGGTTTCATGGTTTCAGTGAGTGTCAGGTGGGCACCTGCTGCCTCCATTTTCAGTCGGTTACGTGAAGGGTTGGAAGAGATCCTTGATGCTGCTGGTGACACTCCATTGCATACGGCATCTCGATCTGGCAGACGTCATTCCCCACGAAGTGAAGGTGTTTTTCCATGTTTTGATTCTGACGCGTTGCCAACTTCTGCGCCCAGTGAGCTATGTTTTGCAGTCACAATGGCAGGCTACATATGGCACTATCCATTGCTCTTTCTCGCGATACGGAGATGTTCGGGCGAAGATTGAAGCTGCGCGAGGTGCATCGTGTGGTTCTATATAGAGTTCAAAGTTCATAGCCTAACAAGTTTTATCACAAGGAAGACTTCGATGGGTGTCCATGGTCCCGGTTTCCTCAATCAAGCCAAGCTTGCAGGAGCTACGATGCTGCAAACTGCTACAAGGAAGCCTCCAAACGCTTTCCACTTCAGACGACAGGTCATGATCATCCAGAGGTTTGGAGGCGGTGGGGCTGAGCACCAGTTCTCCCAATGGGAGAAGGGAACCCATGTGGCACGCGCATTTGCAATAGGCAGGGTGGAAGCTGATGCAGTTTCCTGCCTGATGACGAAGTTGCAGGCAGGAGTGTTGACGGCCTTGGAAGAGGCTGTCCGCAGAAGAGGGATGATTCGCTTCATCTCGCACGATTGCATATCGAAGGGATGCTTTAACACAGCGTTCAGCAGTGGTGTCAACACTGTGGAGCACTGGGCTGAAGAGCTACGCAATCGAGATGATGGCGCCCTGGCGCCTTGACATCGCTGGGTTTGTGTGAGCTTCGTGTTGAGTCGCCCCCCGTCTCCCCCATTTGTGATTGTTCCCGTGTGTATTAATATTTAATGACATGATCCCCAGAGTCTTGAGTTGTGGCAGGCCCTCTTGCTCGTCGAGCGCCTGTGCTACGAGTTCGACCGAAGTGCAGCCTGTTTCCGAAAAGCTGTGACTTTTCAAGCCGCGCTGCCCAAGCACCAAGCCTGCGGAGCTTACTTACACTATGTTGCTGCGCTTGGCAAGTTGTTGCCCCCAGCAGACATGGTGTTGGCCGAGGGCGAGTTGAAATCGCAATTCTTGAATGGCTTCCTTGACGCAGACCTGGAGCATTCCCTCCAGACAGGCTTTCCTCCCGGCGACATGAAATCTATAAGCGCTTTGAGGCCATGGGTTGCCTCAGTTCGCAGCTAGCTGTGGGTCGTACTTTATGTTTGGCATCATTTTGGGGTGTTCTGCTTGAAAACGTTTGGGATACCAGGCAAGTTCTAGAATAGAACTGATGCCTTCTTGATCCTTGATCAAACTCTTTCGTGCTGAAGCTTTCTTGACCACTGACCGCCAGACCCTTCATCGCCCGTGTGGAGAACGCAGCTCGCACAAAGCAGGAAGAGAAGGAGGAGCAACTCCAAAAAGACTTGCGCCAGGCTGACTTGAAGCATGTCTTGAGCAAGCTCAGCCACGACCTTGCTTTGTTGGAAGCCCACACTGGGACAGAACAGCAAAGGGCCGTGGAGTGCGCAATGGATTTGAAATATTTGAGAGACCGCCAGCAGAGTCTTAGCTTCTGTTTGGTGGTGTTTTTTGAATATCTTTCAAGATGTGTTTTAAGGACATTGTAGCTACGCATTTTGTTTTGGCAGGATATCAAATTCTGTAGCTACGCATTGTGGTCTTTCTCACCAAGGCAAGGACAGCAGTATGTGGACAAATGGATGCTGGAGAACTGCTGCCTGCTTCGCATTGACAAGGATTTTCGCAATGTCATTGCAGAGGTGTTGAAATTCAAGGAGCAGTTCCGGGGAATCAGCGGCAAGGAGTAACCCGCCTTTGATATGAAAAAGGTTTTTCTTGTTTGGATTCAATTTGCAACGCATGTGTTGGAATTTGAATATGATCCGAGACAGTTCATCTTTCGCTATTGGCCAGGTATTGCGTGTGCAGCATGGATTGCACCGTGTGGCCAGCTGATAGTAGTTACCTGCAGAATGCCCTGAGTGTCCTGGGTTCAATTTTGGCGATGTCCTCATCATATTTTGGGCTTGTGATGCACCCGGTTCTCCAGAGTCAGACAACAAGGCAGGCAGTTTTGAAGCACAAGCACTTGCTGGAGAACTCCTTGCAAAAGCAGCAGCTCACTTCGCACCAGTCCATCCAGATTCTTTACTGCAAGCCGGATTCCACAAGCCGAGACGGTCGTGGCTTGTCGCAGCTCGCAACTGCAGTGTTCCATGAGAGCTTCGATGCATCCCCTTGGACCGAGAGTATGGCCGTACGTGAGGGCAAATGCGGCCCTTGCAAACTATTACCCATCAGCCAATTCCTTGGATATGATGATGTCTCCAAGCCTGGTGCGTCCGCCCGGGTTGAGCAGACGCGAGGTGTTGTTAACAAATTTTATTGGGCTAACACTGCCTTCAATTCCAAGACAGGGAGCTGACGTTGCTAAGTAGACAAGTAAGAAGTAAGGCTCTTACAGTGACACCAAGTGCAGGTGCAATGCTCATGTGATGCGGCGGTCAATCAAATTTCTCCTGTTGATCTTATGTGTGAGAAGGGTGCGGGGTTAACGTGTAGTTTCTTTTGTCCGAGGAAAGGGATTGAATGCCACGAAGCCATCATCATGGGCCTGTTGGATGGGATGGGCGCGCAAAACGGCGACAGAGTCATATTCCTCGACCTTGTGCCAAACCGGCAGCTGGGCTTCAATAATAATTGCATTCTGGAATTTAAAGAAACTGTTTTTTAAATCACGTATTTAACCAGGACAACAAGCATATACGATTTCACGCTGACTTCTCGTTAGGTACTCCGAGTTTGGACGTGCGCTGGTCAATGCAAGGCTGACGCAGGAGAAGATCTTTCTACGGTATGTGGGTTGCTTGCTGCCAGAGCAGAGTGATGCGATTCCTGCAATTCGAGACATGGTGTACAAGCATTGGGACGCTGCTGATACGAGCCCCGCAAAGGTGCGACCAAAGGATGACAAGGCAGCTTCAGTGCCGGATCTCAAGCTGTTGGCTTGGCAAAATGGTCCAATTTGGCCTGATGTGTTGACGGCTCATTTTGTTGCGGGGAGTGAAGAGCACAATGAGCTCATGAAGCGCAAGGCTGAATTCGACGCAAAGTACGCCTCCACGACGGGCGACAGCGCTACAACTACCCCTTCTGGAGGTGGCCGTGCGGGCGGCTGCTGTGATTTCTCCATTGATGGAGGAACCAAGCCGAGGGATTTGAAAGAAGCTTTTGCTCTCACCTACGTGCTCGACAGCGCCTTCACTGAAAGCAGGCCCGCGTTGGACAAGTCAAAGTCAAAACTATCATACAGCGTTTTAGACCAGGCTAGCTCAAGTCTTCTCACTGTGTTTCTTGGCCAACAAGACTTCACTGGTTGATGTTAAAGTACGTGATGAGCTGATTTGTTAGATTGGTGCCCACAGGCTTGGACTTTCTGTTGCAGTGCCCACCAAGAACAAACCAAGCGTGTGCATCACTGCAAGTCTGGCCATTTGGATCGGCAACCCGACCGACCATCCTATGAACGTGGAGGGTGGTGCTGAACTTTGCGGCTTTGGCACTGGTGTGTATGAGAAGAAAGTCGTGAGTCACTGACCAAGCATACTTTGTTTTGACATCTATTGATGCTGTGTTGTTTACAACTCATTTGATCACGCAAGTGCACGATCAAGCAATGTCTCAGCCCAGTGCCAGGTGATCCCAAGTTGGAGTTGAACACTTTGCCGTTTCGCTTGGATGGCGACCTGACGCTGGTGAGCTATCAAAAGCGAGTGATGCCTTTGTGCCAAATGCTCCGCTCGTTGGCTGTCGACTCTGGCATTGGACATGTGGAGCTCGAAGACCATGACATTGAAAGTCGCATGCGCCCCAAGGCTTGCCTCTCACTTTCTTTTCTGGTCATTGTTTTTCCTTCATTTTCCTTCTAATAGTTACTCTATTTTTGGTTTTGATGAATCGCCTCTTGCCGCCAGGCTTCAGAAGATGCGGAACCTGTTCCTGTGAGCTTCCGTTACACCATCAGTCCGAAGACGTCGAAGACCGCAAACTGCTTCAAGCCAAACGCAGTTACCACGACCGCCACCAAGGAGATGAGGCCTTCCACGTTGGGGGCCTGTCTTGTGGGTAACTACAACAAGACCTTGAACCAAAAGCGCGTTGCTTTGGTTTGGGAGGCGCGTGTTGGGAGTGCAACGTCTTCTATGATTATATCTGACTCTTGTATTTTTCTGCGCATGCTACCGCTGGCTTCTTCGAGTGTTTCATTCTTGCTCCGTTGAAGCTGCAGATGATGGTGTGGTATCCTCTGATCTTTTTGTGACTGGCGCAGGTGGGTTTCTCGAGCAGTCCACCGAAAATCATGGTGGACAAGCCCAAGCTGCACTTGCTCGGCAAGGTTCACTTGCCTGCGAAGTCGTGGGTGAACTTGTGTTCGTGAATGGTGTGGTAGATAGACAGCCCAACCGCCTTGGTGCTGAGACCTTGCCACCCAAATTTTGCGATAAGGCCGTGCCAGTTGGTGATGTTTTTGCTGTGTGATGCGCAATGACATGTTGGTTTCAACTTACTGTTGATTCTGCTTTGAAAGCATGTGGCACGCAGTACGATTTGACACGGTAGCAGCTCACCAGGGATTGGGCCACAGGTGCTCTCGTTGTATTCTTGTATTCTTATGAATAGAGAAAGCGGAAGGTCTAGCCCTGAGCCTGGTGAGCTTTTGCTGGACCAGTAGTGGTCAGGTTACCACGCCACCTTTTGGTGGCAGCTGCTGGCAGTTCAATATACCCCAATTTGGAGTAGGTTGCGAACAAAACAATTGTGAGTTTGCCTTTATTGATTATAATACTTGTTTGTTCTGAGCGCTTTGCAGTGTTTTGTGTCGAATGCGCCGGCGCAGCCTTGAGCAGTGCTTGACGTGCAGGTGTTCAGTTTCCAAGCTGGTCATCCGTAGGTGCAAGGTTTGCTTCCGTCCTCATAATGCCTGTGAACGCGAGCATCGACTACGTGAGTGATGATTCGCAGGACATCCATTATATTTCGGCCAATGCACAGTTTATTTTCTGTGTATTTTTCAGAAACACTGCAGTGAACCAATGCACTTGCAGACCATAGTGCACATTGATAGTAATTGCAAATTGCTGCAAGGACGCTGACCCTGCGCAACGGAACCGCAAACCTGCAAACGAGGTCCCGCCGGTGAGTAAACCAAAAGCAAAGCCATTAGCAAAGCCTAAGGACGCCGATTCACAGACCAATCCCCCTAAGCCAAAGAGCAAAGCAAAAGCAAAAGCAAAGACAAAGTCCGCAGCAACAAAACACAAAGAGGATGAGCCAAAAGAAGAGGAACCCTGTGCAATGGAAGAACCGAAGACAGCAAAACCCAAAACCAAGGCGAAAGCAAAGGCCAAAGGAAAAAACAAACCAGAGCGTGGCGACAAGGAGGATGCGAGCAAGACCGACCCAGAAACAGGAACAGCTGCAGCTGAGCCTGAGCCCAAGCGCATGAAACGCCCTGCTGCAAGCGCTTCAGGCACAACTGGTTCCTTTGTTGCACACGCAGCTCTGTTTATAGATATGACAATTCCTCTGTTATATTATAACAAATCTAAGATGTGTACGCTCTTGGAGACTCAGGTGCTAATGTGAAAGGCCCGTACTTGTACCGACGCAAGGGCATTTCGACTGGGATTTGGAGTATCAAGGTCGATGATCACCAGGTGATGACAGTGGCCCAGCTAAGCTTGGCTTAACTACTAGCTGTATAGAATTTTTATGTTGACGCAATGCCAGTCTACTACATCCTTGGTAAGCATTGTATGTTTTTGGAAAACGCTTTCGCAGAAATCGTTTTTGCAGGTTTCCTAACTTGGCAGATTTCAACCGCAATGGAAAATAGATTCAAGTCTTTTTGCTATGTCCAAGTTCAAGGTGGGTGGCAAATTC
This sequence comes from Porites rus, assembly GCA_964035705.1. Lineage (NCBI taxonomy): Eukaryota > Metazoa > Cnidaria > Anthozoa > Scleractinia > Poritidae > Porites > Porites rus. Next base: position 120,494 of record CAXIVM010001248.1, read on the forward strand.
ATTGAGGAAGAGAAGTCTCGAGAAATTGCCGAGATTGCGGTTGACCACCTGAAAAAGGGGGATCAGTTGAAGGATGTGGAGAGCATGGTTGTGCCATGCCAGCAAAAAACTGTTTGTGCCAGCATGGTTGCCCCATGCCATCCCAACCATGAAACATAGTCGTTTTTTTGGGCAACCCCTTACTCTTCAAATGGTCTTTACATCGAATTGAGGCATCGATGTTGAATGCCTTGCACGCACCAAAAGACGCCAGCGCAGCGGAAACTGGTGCAGACGGAGTGGCAGCTTCTGAGACTCCTGCCACTGAGTCGGCAGGTGAACCTGCAGGCAAGGAAGCCGAGCAGCCGGATGAGACTGGTGAGGGTGGTGAAGAGGAGGAAGGTGAGCAAGACGAAGAAGTCCTTGACTTCAAGAATGTGCAGTAGCCGGCTGCCTTTTCACCCCAGTGTTGCGCACCAATGATGATGGCTCTGCGAGGAAAAAAATATGACTCAATTTCTATGTTTCATGGAACTGCACGGCCTACCCTTGACCTCGAATGGCAAAACGGGTGATTGATCTAACTAGTAACTAGCAAGTAGATTGTTTGTGCGAGGGTAGATCGCGCAATGTGACCACACCTCCCACAACAACCTATTTTTTATATAGATGGTAGTGAGGGGCGCTGAAAATATCGAAACACATGATTTTTAAAAGGCAGCAGAAAAACAACAAGAAAATTTGTGAGAAAAGGGGTTGAGTGCAACCGCAAGTCTTCTTAAAGCTTCAACTTTCAAAGCAGAGAAAGGCTCAAGACTTCTAGCATGGATGTTGAAACTGCAGGCCCAGTTCTGACCGAGCTGACGCACCATGACATTGGAAACCGACAACTTGGGCAATGGGACGCCGGTGTGGTAGCGGAGAGTGATGATGCAGGTGATATGACAATGAATTTGACTGTTAATGATGATGAGGATGAGGGCGACGAAGGCGACGCAATGAAAATGAACAGCGCGCGCGTTTAATACTCGCATGCACAGTGGAACAGCGATGAGCGCGAGAAAGGTCAAGGACCCAATAGCTGCACAATTTACTATGCATGTGCCTGGTGCGCGTTCTGCCCATCACACCCCCTGTGGACATAGAAATATATTTATATAGTAATAGAAACATTCAAGAGTGCACAACATGGGTCTTTGAGACCCTGATTCACTTTGAGACCCTGATTCGCAAGAAATCTTCCTACTTGATCATGAGCCGAGGTGCGAATCAGGAGCATGTCTTCCAAGGCAACATCTTGGCGTGCAGCCCCGAGCATCCGCTCTTTGCTCGCGCCATTGCTGACTGCATGACCGCTACTCCAGCGCAGATGCGCAAGCGGTATCTCCGCTTCTGCGAATTCCTCTGGGCCGAAATGAAGCGAGACCTTGGGCGGCCGCCTTGTTTGGGTTGGAACTTTTGCAAGACGCTGGGGCCTATTTATTTGTTCGAGGAACGCTTGCACAAGCGCGGCAAGCAAAAGATGGCCCGCGTGACGACATCGTTGGGAACAGAGATCCCCATCGACGGCCACCTGATGCACATCGTGCACAACGAGCGTCCCTACGCTGCCACCAGGGCGTGGGGTTGGAACAAGAAGTTCATCGATGTGGCAATGGTGGGATTGGCAGTGAACAAAGACACTGCAATGGAGCAGAGCATCGCTCAGCTCGCGCCGGCGCAGAGCATCGCTCAGCCAGAGGAGGAGCAGAGCATCGCTCAGCACTCTCCGGGGCAGAGCATCGCTCAGCTCTTGATGGGGCAGAGCATCGCTCAGTCCCCGACGGCGCAAGAAGAGGCCTCCTCCTCAGGGGTGGCCCCGGCGGAGGCGGAGGCGGAGGGAATGGCCATGGAGGTCACGACCAATGTACTGCAGCAGTGCCAGAAAATTGTGGAGGATAGCGTCCACTACAGCGACTTGGTCGAGGCGGAGGTGGCCACGTTGGTGGGTCTCGGCTTAAGGCCTGCGGTGGAAAGACCTGACTTCCTGTCCTGCGTTCGTTGCAAGAACAGCAAACGCAAGGAGTACAAGTTCCAAGGCAGCAGCGAGGTCAGGCGACATTTTCAAGGCCATGAGGACTTGTCGTCGGAGCAGACAGCGGCAAGTCCAGCGGCCAGCGCAGCAGCGCCGCCGGAGACAGCAGCAAGCTCAGCAGCACCATTAGAGTTGGTGTCCGCAGAGCCGGTCAGGGGGGGAGCGGGTGTAGGATAGAACAAAAAAAACGTCTTAGGTGAATAAACCGTCAGATAGGGCCAATGTCGTGTTCGAGTACAACGTGTTCGAAAAAAAACAGGTCTACATCATCCATAGGATTCGTGTTCAAGCTGTGTCGTACTTTTGCCTTTAGTATGCTTTTATTTTAGTACACTCCAAACTCATACGCCGCAACCCTCCCGGTGATTGTGCCCGTGTTTCCGCGCCCTTTGAGGCGGGAGTGTGGCGCGAGCCCGACACCGCAAGCCGAGAAGAAGCTGCGAAGTTGACCTTGCCAGTCGCCAACGACAGCACCCGGCTTCTGGCAGCAGTGCAGCGAGCCACTGGGGATATGGCAGACTTTTTTGTGAAGGTCGCGAGGGTGGTGGTGCTGGCCGTCGCGGGAGACCGGCGAGGTCTGGCGAAGGCACTGATAGCAGTGAACCCCGCTCCAACAAGCCTGCAGAGCATCGCTCAGCAGACAAGTGGACCTTCGAGTTGGCAGGACGTCACCGGGGAGGTGAACGTGAAGTGGGCGGTGCACTCGGGCGACGAGGCAGAGCCGACACATGACCTCGCGATCGTCCAGGGCTACAGCTACCAGTATGTGAAGAGCAGTTTGTACGGGGCGATCGTGATGCGGATGGTCATGGATGCCTGCGAAGCAGGTTTCGAGGACTTGCCCCCGGAAGACCGAAAGTTGGGTTTTCAAGCTGTGTGCTCGCAAGTGAACACGGCTCTGGGGGAAGCAGGTAATTTGGCTCGGTTGCTGCTGAGCGAGACTGCGAAGAGGCCTTGGAAGTTTGACTTGGATCCATACACTGCCACGCAGAACTATGGTGGCAAGCGGCGGCGGCTGACGGCGCAGCAGCGGGCTACGGCGAAGGCTGAAGGACGCAGCCAGCGTGTGCTGATGCGCTGAAGGACCCTACAGCCGCAGAGCAACGCCACGACGAGTGCCGACCTGCATTTGCAAGGTGCGGACCTTCACACGCAACCGCTTGAATGCAAGCAGTGTCGGTCCGAGCGCCAACGTCGGTGTCTCGTAGGCAAAGATCAGAAAAGCCCAAAGTTCCTCAACAATCCATTTGTGCACGGACTCAACGCAGCGAAATACATAGCCGCCAACCTTCGTGCTCGCCAAGTGGCAGCCACTCGGAGAGAAAAACTGCTCTGGATAGTAGCCCAAGATACTCCACTCTTTCACGTCGAACCTGCCGAACTACCAGCCCGGCGGGAGAATTGGTTGCAACGTCACGACCAATCCACAGGCGGGGTCGTCGGTTTGTTGCCGCTGCTGCAACACACGCCCGTTCGGATCACGCAAACCTTGCCCGAACTCAAAGCCTTCGGCCTCTTCAAAAATACCCGGGGTACACTTTGGAGTTGGACGCTACATGAAACTGACGCAGAGGCAGCGTCGCAGATCGACGCAGATAACATCGTCCTTCAAAAAATGCCTCTCGCTCTGTACGTCCACGTCCCCGGGCAAACGTGGCAACAACATACACAACTTCCACCAGGAGTTGCCCGCTTAGAAGCAGTGACACAAACATGGTCCCTGGAGACCAACGGTAAGGCCACTGTGTCTCGACGAGGTTTCCCACTCGCTTGCGATTTCGCAGGGACGGCGCATTCCTTCATGGGGTCAACTCTCGAAGCCTGTACACTTGATCTCGGCCACTGGGACTCCACCGCATCCCGCGAAGCTCAACTCAGCGGCTACATGTGCTTGTCCCGAGTCAGGAAAGCAGAGGACTTGTGTATAGCCCAACCCTTTTCCCCCAACTTGTTCACCAATGGAGAATTGATAGGCCCACACACTTTTCTAGAAGTTCATCGCGGCAAGCTCACTCCACAAGAAGCAAAGGCTCGATTCAGTCAAGACAAACCCAGCAAGAAAAAAAAATCGGGACATCATGTTGTTTTGCCGCGGCTGCAGCCCACAGCCACATCGACAAGAGAAGTTACTGCCTCTGCGAGAATTTGTAACAGCATGGGACCAGGACGAATGGTACCAAGTCTTATCCGAAGGCATGTGTCGCCTATGTCTCCAATGCAAAGCTACGCAGAGCGGAACACTACCACCCAGTCACTCTGCAGCGACGCATCCTTGTCCATATTGTCCCGAAGCCAGACCAGCCAACGAAACCGGCTATTGTTCGAAGTGTGTAAAACAAGAACGTTTGTCCTGCAGCCGATGTGACCAAGGAAAGAAACTCAAAACCAAACGCTTGACAGACTTCGACCCGGAAGCAGTCCGGCGCCAAAAAAAAACTAAAGAACTGCGACGCCTTCGCTGCAAGAAGTGTGCTGCTGCCTCTGTCGCAGCCACCTCCAAACAAGGTTTGCGCAGAGAGTGCAATAAGACTGTGAGTGTGTCGCATCTCACGCACTACACTGCAACGTCGCAAACGGGAGTGTGCCGTGCTTGTGTCGCCAACCAAGCGCGGGCATCAAAGACCTGCGCAAACTGTGGCCAGCCATTGAAGGCAAGTCAAACTCCAGGAACGTGGTGCAAACCCTGTGCATACCCTCCTTGCTCGGGCGGCTGTGGAAAACCACGCCCTCAAGCAGGCAAACGGCGACTCCACGCCAAGAAAAATCCAATTTGGCACTGTCCAGAATGCCAAGGTAAGAAAGGACGCTGTGTTCGGTGTGAGCAAGTGGTTGCCGTTCCCAACCTTTCCAACTACACCGCCGATAACAACACAGGAACATGCAAAGACTGTGTTGCTAATCCTAAACTCTGTGGTAACTGTGCCAAACCCTTGCCTTCCAGTGCAACAGCCGGCGCGTGGTGTGCCGTATGTGCGTATCCCCCTTGTCAAGTGTGTAGTCGGCCACGGCCACGTGAACGTCGCTACCATGTCCAAGTTTTACCAACTTGGACTTGCGCAGAGTGCAACGTGAAGCCATGCAGCCAGTGTGGTAAGTCGCTAGACTCCCAAGCCATAGCAGATACCTTGTGTATGCAGTGCAGCTATCCGCCGTGTGATGCTTGTGGTCAGCCACGACCACGAAAAAGTGGCTACCATGTCAAAGTTTTACCAACTCGGATGTGTACAGAGTGCCAATCGCTGCGAAACTATCCCCCGTGCGACCAGTGCGGTCAGCCACGGCCAAAAGAAAGGCGCTACCATGTTGACGTTTTAGCTCATTGGATCTGTGCAGAGTGCCGCGACCAGAATCAGCGTGGTGCGCCAAGGAAGAGGCGTCGCAAAGTGTAGAAGCCTATGCCAAGAAAGCAGCGTGCGCAAGCTGTGACGTGCAACATACGCCGTCCACAGCAGATAGAAATTCCATGGTCAAAAGCCTGGTGCACAGAACCATTCCATAGTCAAAAGCCTGGTGCACAGAACCACCCTGGGCAGCACCATCTCACCCCCTACCCGAGAGCCAGCCGCCAAGTCCGCCAGAGCATCGCTCATGCCCGGCAAAACCATAGTCCGCCCACTTAATAATAAACATTCCATCCTTAAAAACCTGGTGCGCAGAACCACCCTAGGCCGCACCATTTTATCTCCTACCCGAAGGCCAGAGCATCACTCCTGCCCGGTAAAACCATAGTCCGCCCACTTAATAGAAATTCTATTGTCCAAAACCTGATGCACAGAACCACCCTGGGCAGCCCCATTTCATCCTAGCCGGCGCATCGCGCAGGCGCTGCAGCCAAGTCCGCCAGAGCATCGCTCAAGCCCGGCCAAACCATAGTCCGCCCACTTTATAAACATTCCATAGTTCAGAACCACCTTGGGCAGCACCATTTTATCTCTTACCCGAAGGCCAGAGCATCGCTCAATGCCCGGCAAAACCATAGTCCGCCCACTTAATAGAAATTCCATTGTCCAAAACCTATGCACAGAACCACTCTGGGCAGCACCATTTCATCCGAGCCAGCGCATCGCGCAACCGCTGCAGCCAAGTCCGCCTGAGCATCGCTCATGCCCGGCAAAACCATAGTCCGCCCACCGAATCAAAATTTCATAGTTAAAAACATGGTGCACAGAACCACCCCGGCGGCGCCATTTCATCCCCTACCCGAGGGCCAACTCCGCAAGAGCATCACTCATGCCCTGCAAAAGCCTAATGCCCCCACTTCATAGAAATTCTAGAGTCAAAAGCCCAGAAATGCGTTGTACGATAGCAGAGTTTCAACTGTGTGCTCCCGAACGGCCTCGGCCATGACTTCGTTTTCGTGGGCCTGTGGAGCCAAAGGTTCGGTTGGACCATCTGCCAGCGCATGACTTTGTCAGAGTCGCATTGCAAACTCCGACGGAGAAGCGGTCGAAACAGAGCCAAAGAAGCGGTCGAACCTTCGACGCCGCGTGCGTCCAACCGCACAGATCCTGGGTTCGTTTGCGCCTTCGCTCTAGCCTCCGCCAGAGCATCGCTCACGCGGTCAACTTCACGACAACAACCAGCTGTAGCAGTAAAAAAAGACCGGTCAGCGAGCGCCGCAAGAGCGGTGAGACTGCAAGAAACTGTGAAACTGTGAACGATGCGTGCAGAGTGCAATGTCCGCGAATTCGTTCTCGCCAGGTGCGCACCGTCTACATCTTCAGTCGGTGGGGGGCCGAACAACCCCTCCCTGTGCAAGACGGGGACCGGGACTTCGGGCGTCCCGGTAGCATCCTTCTCGAGAAGGGGGCTGACCGTCCCGGGAGCGTCCTTCTCGAGAAGGGGGCTGACCGCCCGGGCGTATACCTGCTATACGCCGAAGTCGGGAGAGCCGTCTTGCACATGTCCTGCCATCCCGTCTCTCTCTCTCTCTGTCTCTCTCTCTCTCTCTCTCTCCTCTCTCCCTCCGCTCTCTCTGTCTGTCTCTGTCTCTGTAGTCTCTGTCTCTGTCTTCTCTGTAGTCACTGTCTCTGTCTTCGCTGTCTCTCTTTCTCTCTCTCTCTCGCTGTCTCCCTTTCTCTCTCTCTCTCTCTCTCTCTCTCTCTCTCTCTGTCTCTCTCTCTCTCTCTCGCTGTCTCCCTCTCTCTCTCTCTCTCTCTTTTTGAGACTGTGTGAGGCCTATGTTGCCACATCTTGAGGCAGTCTGGGCCCAGTTAAGACTGTGTGAGGCCTGTTGCCACATCTTGAGGCAATCTGGGCCCGCCTAGGGGCTATGTTTCCCATATGTGAGACCTAGGTCGGGTCATCTTGCGGCTATGTGTACCATAGGCTGGGACTAGGTGAGGTCCTCTTGAAGGCCTCTTTCAGATCATCTCGGAGCACATGTTCCGCCTTTGCTGTTGACGTGTGCCCAACGCCCACGAAATGTCGATTAAGCTTGAGCAAAGTTAAGCTATCTGGTGCGCATCTTGGCCCTCGGTTGGGCCAAGTTGCGCCCACGTGGTCTATGTTGGGCACATCTTGGGCCCAAGTTGAGCCTATGTTGGGCCTAGGTCGGCCTATGTTAGGCCTATGTTGGCCTAGGTTGGGCCTATGTTCGGCCTATGTTGGCGTATGTTGGCCCCATGTTGGCCTATGTTGGCCCTATGTTGAGCCATCTTGGGGGCTACGTTGGGCATATGTTGGGGATATGTTGGCTATCTTGGGCCTATGTTGGAGATATGTTAGGAAACTTATGTGCCCAACACCAACGAAATGTCGATTAAGCCTGTCCGCGCGGCACGCATAACCGACACCACGGGCGCCCAGTCGTGGACGCCGAAGGCCACGAAACACTGTAAAAAACGATGTTTTTGAACCTTTTTCGAACATCCTGCACAAGAACATAAAAATTACACAAAAATCTGTCGACGCGCTTCGGGCGGGGGTATACACGCGGTCCAACAAAAGGGTCGGCGGCAGGGGCGGCCAGCGTATATAACCTTCGGTTACCACCGAAGGCCTCCGGCAAGGACACGGGCCCGTGGCCGGCGCCCGGATTTATGAGGCTTACGCCTGACAGCCGGGCGCCGGCCAAGCAGGGTGAGGGTTTGTGTTTAGCGGGTTCGCTCGGCGGGAAGGAAAAATCAAAAAAAGTTGTCGCGGACGATGTTAGCACAAATTGCGTAACATATCTCCAACATAGGCCTAAGATAGCCAACATACCCCCAACAAATGCTTTACATACCTTCCAAGATGGCTCAACATAGGGATAACAGAGGGCAACATGGGACCAACGTACGCCAACGTACGCCAACATAGGCCCAACCCAGGACAACGTATGCCAACATAGGTGTAACATAGTTTCAACGTGGGCCTAAGATGTGCTCAACATAGACCACATGGGCCCAACTTGGCCCAACCTAGTGCTAAGATGCGCACCAGATGGCGAAACTTTGCTCAATATAGACCCCACCAAGTCTCAAAAAGAGAGAAAGAGAGAGACAGAGAACCCAACCCTAGGATCCAAAAAAGCCGCATAAATAGGGTGCGTGTAGGGCACGGCACTTTCTCTTCTCTGTCGCTCTTGCTTTGTCTTTTTCATTCTCTCTTTCCCTTTCCTCTCTTTGTCTGTAACTGTCTCTGTCTTCGTCCGGTATCTCTCTTTCTCTCTCTCTCTCTCTCTTTTTGTGTCTCTGTCTTTCACTTTCTTTCCGGCTCTCGCTGTTTCTCCCTCTCCCCTCTCCTTTGCCTCTGTCTCCGTCGCGGTATCTGTCGGTAGCTGTCCCTGTCTCTTTCCCTATCCCTGCTATCAGGTTGTGGGGGAGCATCGCTCTCCCACCCTCGTTTACGACGGGGGCCGGGACTTCGGGCGTCCCGGCAGCATCCTTCGCAAGAAGGGGGCTGACCGCCCGGGTGCACAGTAAGTGCACCGAAGGTCGGGTGAGCCGTCGAACACAACCACAGCCAGGCACAAGGTTGCAACTGAGGTTAGGGGAAAGAAAAATTCCGTTCACCAGAACTACCAACAGTCGAAAACATCTCTTGTGTACATCCTACGAAAGTCCGTACGCAGAAGCGCGCGCAACAAGATCAAATTGGCAGAGGGCATTCGTTTGAAAGGGTGAGCGCTCGAAGACCGTAGAGGTCATAGAAGGTGAAGCCGTGGAGCGTTTGGTTCTTCTTGCTTCTGCCCTGTCTTTTTCAACGTCCCTCCACACCTACGTACGTATAATTCTAGATAGGTTTCTATATCTCGCACGAGCAGCAACGCCGACGTATAATTCGCGCACGAGCCCCTCGTCCTCGGAAGAGGAATCTTCGTCTACCACCAGGGGACAACAAAAGCAGAAAGCAACCAGGGCATCGACGAATTTTCTCGAGAAGGGGGCTGACCGTCTCGGGAGCGTCCTTCTCGAGAAGGGGGCTGACCGCCCGGGCGTATACCTGGTATACGCCGAAGTCGGGAGAGCCGTCTTGCACATGTCCTGCCACCCCGTCTCTCTCTCTCTCTCTCTCTCTCCTCTCTCCCTCCGCTCTCTCTCTCTCTCTCTGTCTCTGTCGGTCTCTGTCTCTGTAGTCTCTGTCTCTGTCTTCTCTGTAGTCACTGTCTCTGTCTTCGCTGTCTCTCTTTCTCTCTCTCTCTCTCTCTCTCTCTCTCTCTCTCTCTGTCTCTCTCTCTCTCTCTTTTTGAGACTGTGTGAGACCTATGTTGCCACATCTTGAGGCAGTCTGGGCCCAGTTGAAACTATGTGAGGCCTGTTGCCACATCTTGAGGCAATCTGGGCCCGCCTAGGGGCTATGTTTCCCATATGTGAGACCTGGGTCGGGTCATCTTGCGGCTATGTACCCCATAGGCTGGGACTAGGTGAGGTCCTCTTGAAGGCCTCTTTCAGATCATCTCGGAGCACACGTTCCGCCTTTGCTGTTGGCGGGTGCCCTACGCTCACGAAATGTCTATTAAGCTTGAGGAAAGTTAAGCTATCTGGTGCGCATCTTGGCCCTAGGTTGCGCCAAGTTGCGCCCACGTGGTCTATGTTGGCACATCTTGGGCCCAAGTTGAGCCTATGTTGCGCCTAGGTCGGCCTATGTTAGGCCTACGTTAGGCCTATGTTGGCCTAGGTTGGGCCTATGTTCGGCCTGTGTTGGCGTGTGTTGGCCCCACGTTGGCCCTAT
>CAXIVM010001248.1:130900-152268 GCA_964035705.1 Porites rus
ACCGACTGAAGATGTAGAAGGTGTGCACCTGGCGAGAACGAATTCACGGGACATTGCACTCTGCGCGCATCGTTCACAGTTTCACAGTTCCTTGCAGTCTCACCGCTCTTGCAGCGCTCGCTGACCGGTCTTTTTTTGCTGCTACGGCCTGGTTGTTGTCATGAAGTTGACTGCGTGAGCCATGCTCTTGCGGAGGCTAGAGCGAAGGCGTAAACGCACCAAGGATTACGCGATTGGACGCACACAGCGTCTAGGCTCTCGACGGTGGTGGCATGGCGGGGGTTGGTGATTAGACGTAGTGCTGCCTAGAGTGGTTATGTGGGCGGGACTATGTTGGAGTTTCTATCTAATGTGGACTGTGTGTGTTGCACTTCGCAGCTTCCGCATGCTGCTTTCCTGGCATAGGCTTCTACGCTTTGGGACGCCTTTGCCTGGGCACTGGGTTGTTCGGCCCTGTAGACGGTGTGCGCCTGGCGAGAACGAATTCACGGACATTGCACTCTGCACGCATCGTTCACAGGTTCACAGTTCCTTCCCGTTTGCTCTGCAGTATAGTGCGTGAGATGCGACACACTCACAGTCTTATTGCACTCTCTGCACAAACCTTGTTTGGAAGTGGCTGCGACAGGGGCAGCAGCACACTTTTTGCAGCGAACGCGTCGCAGTTCCTTAGTTTTTTTGCGTCTGACTTCTTCTGGGTCGAAGTCTGTCAAGCGTTTTGTTTTGATTTTCTTTCCTTGGTCACATCGGCTGCGTTCTTTTTTTACACACTTCGAACAATAGCCGGTTTTGTTGGCTGGTCTGGCTTCGGGGCAATATGGACAAGGATGCGTTGCTGCAGGGTGACTGGGTGGTTGTGTTTCCGCTCTGCTTAGCTTTGCATTGGAGGCATAGGCGACACACACCTTCGGATAAGACTTGGTACCATTCGTCCTGGTCCCACGCTGTTACAAATTCTCACAGAGGCAGTAACTTCTCTTGTCGATGTGGGCCTGTGGGCTGCATCCGCGGCAAAACAACATGCATCCGCGGCAAAACAACATGATGTCACGATTTCTTTTCTTGCTCGGCTTGTCTTCACTGAATCGAGCCTTTGCTTCTTGTGGAGTGAGTTTGCAGCGATGAACTTATAGAAAAGTGTGTGGGCCTATCAATTCCCCATTGGTGAACAAGTTGGGGGAAAAGGGTTGGCATATACACAAGTCTCTGCTTTCCTGACCCGAGACAGGCACATGTAGCCGCTGAGTTGAGCCTCACGGGACGCGTTGGAGTCCCAGTGGCCGAGATCAAGTGCGCACGCTTCGAGGGTTGATCCCATGAAGGAATGCGCTGTCCCTGCGAAATCGCAGGCTAGTGGGAAACCTCGTCGAGACACTGTGGCTTTACCGTTGGTTTCCAGGGACCACGTTTGTGTCACTGCTTCCAAGCGCGCAACTCCTGGTGGTAGTTGTGCATGTTGTTGCCACACTTGCCCGGGGACGTGGACATACAGAGCTACAGGCCTTCGATGTTATCTGCGTCGTTCTGCGACGCTGCTTCGGCGTCCATTTCATGTAGCGTCCAATTCCAAAGTGTGCCCCGAGTATTTTTGAAGAGGCCGAAGGCCTTTAGTTCTGGCAAGGTTTGCGTGATCCTGACGGGCATGTTTTGCAGCAGCGGCAACAAACCGACAACTCTATTCGTGGACTGGTCGTGGCGTTGCAACCAATTCTCCCGCCGGGCTGGTAGTTCGGCAGGTTCGACGTGAAAGAGTGGCGTATCCTGGGCTACTATCCATAGCAGTTTTTCCCTCCGGGTGGCTGCCACTTGGCGAGCACGAAGGTTGGCGGCTATGTATTTTGCTGCGTTGAGTCCATGCGCAAATGGATTGTTGAGAAACTTTGGGCTTTTCTGATCTTTGCCGACAAGACACCTACGCTGGCGTTCGGATCGACACTGCTTGCATTCAAGCGGTTGCTTGTGAAGGGCCGCAGCTTGCAAACGCAGGTCGGCGCAAGTTGTCTGGCCGCACTCGACCGTGTGGGTTTTGAAGTTCCAGGAGCCTGCGCGCAGAGTCGGAAAGCGATGCAAAAAAGACCAAATTTCTTGAGTCATGCTTCCGTGGCGTGCATGTTTCAGGACGACGCTGAGCCATGGGTCTTCACAGCGTTGTTCTTTGGTCAGTTCGAACAAGTGTCGCATAGCTTTTGCGCTATGTGTCCAAAACAATTTCTGCAGGGCTGCAACTTGAAAGCTTCCATTTTCCACAAAGGGTTTTGGAAAATGGCGGTGGCTTTCACCGGGGGGAACTGCCAAAGGTCGCCGGTCAAGATCAGGTTCATACCTGCGAATGGCCTCTTTTCTCCTCCGGGGCGGACTTTGCAAGTATCTCTGTCTTGAATCGATTGTTGAAGTTTTTTTTCGACGGTGGCTAGAATTTCTAGGCCTACGGTCGAGATTTCTTCGCTCGGACACGGATGTTAGCGAAGGCATGGAGTGTCACGCCGCCGATGAGTGCGGCCTGGGTGTTCTGCGGGGCTAAGAATACGAATTGTTGCTGATGTTCCCATTGACAAGCTTCTTCGAAAAAGCTGCGTAGCCACTTCAAAGTTTGGCTTTTGCCTGCCCCTGGCACTCCATGGAAATTGCTCGCAGCGGCTCGGTTTTGGCCGTGCCCGCGCACTCTTCGGCGGCCTCTTGCAGACTGCGTTGGATGACAGCGCGCACGAACTTAAGTTGTTCAATGGTGGTTCGCAGTTGCCGTCAGCCCTCTTCAACTGTGTGAGCCATGCTTCCGCTTCTGCCGTCAAGTTTCCATATGTCCACGTCAAAAACTGCTCTGGAGGTGACTGGGTATGTGCGTGAGCGATGCTCTTGCAGTGATCTGGTTTGATGTTGGGCATGCCGGTTTGACGGGTTTCAGTGGTGAGGTGTTGTCTTCGGAGTCAAGTAAGTTTCCATTCCTCGATAATTTCATGGACTGCAGCGCTGGAGCGTTTCGAATACTCAAATCCGACTCCAGTGATGAGCCGATCAATGGTTTCGTTGCTGACCCTAAGAGGTATCCACCTCTAACTTTTCTTGGGTGGACGGCGGCTCTATTGCGTCTGCCTCCTCGGGATCACATTCTGTGGCTGCAATGAAATTTTGAATTGCATGCTCTGAGACAATGTGGTTGGCGACGTACTCTTGCCAGGCCACGTGGTGGTTTCTTTCGCCGGCCGCACTCTTTGTGTGGATGCGGGTCGGGCGACGAGCGCTCCTGACTGCGAAGGGCAAGTCCAATGCTGCTATGCGGGGTACGTGAAGGGTAGAATTTTGGAGGTCTAAAGTCCACGGCCGAAGATAAACATTAAGCAGCTTAGCTTGGGATTCTCGTGCCATATCGGATTTCGGCAATGGACAGACTGTGGGGTATGGGACGCACGGCTCGCGGCGTCGTTCGAGATAATGGTCTTGCGCAGCTCGACACTGAGGTGTTTCCGGCAGGCGAAGAACGGTGTCACGCAGGACAGCGGGCAACGGATCCTTCCAGACAAAATCTCGTCCGAATTTCCAGCCGTCGGCCGGTTGTTGGTCTTGCCCCATTTACCCAAACGCTCAGTCCTGTGTCGGGGTCGGCGCTTTCTCCGCGGGGAGGCTGTAATTTTTTCACAGTCCACCATTTCACGAACTCCCACGGCGACAAGAACCACACTCTTGGATCTGTGCCTCTCCAACCATATACTTCGGAAAATTTCAATGTGGAACTGTGTGGGTTGTAAGGCTTTACTCTTTGCCGGCTTTCTGCGCAGGTGTCGATGATGCTTAGCCAGTCTGTGCCTACATGAATTCTTCGGTGGCGGGCCGAGCAGCGCAACGAAACTCAAGGTCGCCAAACACTCGATGTGCGACTTTCCGATACTGCGCTGCTGGATCGTTTGCGGCAGCGGTTTCCAAGAAATCTAACTGTTTGGCTGCGTGCTGTAATTCTTTTCTACCCAATGGCTGGGACTTCTGCAAGTAGCCTGTGAAGTATCGAGTGGAACGGCGAGCTGCTTGTGCCATGGCGCGTTGGAGCTTCGGGAGCAAATCGTGTGCCAGACATCCGCGAGCACACCCTGCATCATGGGAGGAAGCAGCCAGAGGAACTCGAAAGTTCACCGCAGTGCAACATGAGTGTAAAGGCATACATTGTGCCGGACAACCAAGGATCTTCTCGCTTATCCAAAATTGTACTCAAAGCCTTTCTCCGGCCAGCCGTACTCAACCCAATTTCCGAGCATTGCCTCGACATATGACTCGACTGCGGTCGTTTTGCACTTTTGGGAAGCTATGCTTTCACTTGTTGGGGGCATTTTTCTTGCGGCAAGCATTGATCGGTAACCGACACTTTTGAACAATGTTGCAAGGATGCCAGTGTATCTGCTGGTGGCTGACTTTGCTTTGTGCTACACGCCGGTAGGTATGGATGAATGACTGGGCTGCTTGCACTGCTTGCGTAGCCACCACGTCATCCAACCAAGGGCTTTTTGCTTCATCCTTTTTGATGAAGTTTGGCCAATGGCAAAGAAAATCGCGCTTTCCGTGGCTGTTGTTCTCGTTCCAGGCAGCTTCTAGTTCCTCTTGCTGTGCATTGTGGACATTGTAGTCAGGATGAGTTTCTGGATGTGTCCACGTGAGAAATTGTTTGACGTCTTCAAAGTCGATAGTTTGGTTGTTTAAATTCTCGGCAAGTTGGCGGAGCGGTTGCTGCCAAATGGATGCAATGTAGACGTTGCAGTGAAAGTGTGGAGTGGAATTTGTTTGATATTCGATGGCGCCACAGAGGCCGCGCACTAGGCCTAACAACCCCCCGGTGACATGGCAACCGTTTCCGCTGCTATCCCTACAGTTACAGGTGGGACAACGAAAGCACATGCGGATGCCGAGAAGCTTTGCGAAGATGCAACGTACAATAGTTTGGAAGCTGAGAACTACGGCCCACGGGTCTCTGGCTGTCATTTGCCGTCTGGTTTCATACGGGGGACGGACATGGTGGCCTCGGCGGATTCCCACACTTCTGGGCAGGTCCGCTTTCCGAAGGTCGTGCTGCCTGGGTCTGCGTGTCGGTATCGAGAAAATTTGATGCACAGGGCGTTGCGGCGTGTGGTGGGCGAGATGGTTACGAAAAGAGGTTCTCCCAGCTCCACTCTAGCCCCAAAAAGAAATCGGCCGATGCGACGGCGAGACTCTATGGCGCCGGGCATATTTCTTTGCACGCTGCAAATGTCTTGCAAGAGTTGGTGTTCTTCCGACATCAAGCCTTTGGCGTAAGGTCTAGTGTCAAAGTGTATTGGCTTGTATTGACCGCTAGCCGCTAAGTAAGTGCCACTGCGCAACTTATTGTATAGCCTCTTCGCCGCTTCCACCCATAAAGCGGTAGGGGTTGCTTGCACGCTCTGTCTTTGGCTTTGTCTTTTTCGCCAGAGAGAGCCATCCCAAACTGATTGCCATTTGAACGTCAGCCTTCGTAAACCGGGCACGAAGTCCCAGGAGTTACGAATAGAGCTCTCAACACGGCCGGCCAGCAACTTCAAGTGCGCCAGAGGATGTAGCTTTGGCGCATGTTCTGGGCGTCGATGCCTTGTTTTGCGGGGAAAGTCCGGGCCACTGACAGGTGCTGGAAGGCTGAATGGGAATGCCCATGGAAGAAAATCGTTTCGCCATTGGTCCCAAAAAGTATGCCCTGTTTCGACCGTGACTTGGTCGGTGGCGTTGCCTAGTTCTCGCAACCTTTCAAGCTCTGGTTCCCTCCAGTCGGACCTGCATAGTCTTGGGACAGGATGTTTGGTCGGATTTCTCCCGCGAAAGCTTGGCCATCGAGCGCTGTTGGCGCTGCAGTTTCTGGAGTCGCATGCTTCTGAGGCGCTGCTTGGCTGGATTGCAAATGCATGGATGTGGACAAGGTTTTTGCAGTGCCTGCTGCTGTGACGGACACTGTCGGTTGGCTGCATTCGTTGTCGGTCTCCGCACGCATCGCACTCTTCGTCTTCTCTAACACCTCGACCGGAGCGATGCACTGGTTGTCCTCGGCAGCAGTGTCTGAGGCTACCATTGACAGCTTTGCACCGGGACCTACCTCTGCAACGGGCTGTGACGCTTGGCCGCTGCACTGAGCACTGGCTTGTGGGCTCTGCCTTGGAGCCGCCGGGCGCGGCGCGAGCGCGAACAATTCGTGGTTTGTGCTTTTTGTATGTCTTGGGTTGATGACAGTGGCGCGGCCACTGGCACGTCTTCGGGAGTGGCTTCCACGAGCGGCACTGTCTCCTCCGTGCCGCGTGTTACTATGACACGCTTTTTCACCTTTTCTTTAGCTTTTTCCTGCGAGATGTGATTATCGCACATAGGATGCTGCAAGTCAATCAAGTGATGCAATCATGCAACAACCACCCAGGGTCGGATCCGCGCGCCTGCCACCCACTCTATCACCTCATTGCGAAGCATGCCTTTCACAGTAATCTTCACTGTGGCTCGCATGACGTCGGGAGGGTGTGGCAACGTTGTCCATGGCGTGCGAGTGTATGCTTGCGGAGCAAATGCAGCCAAGACTTCTTCCCAAGGTATGCTAAACGAAGAAACATTGCCTCGAATTGCAGTTCGATGCTCGGCGCGGTGGAGGTTTTCTTCCAGCAAGTGCCCTCTGTCCGCTTCCACATAGTAACTGATGACTGATGTCCACACCGGGCTAGCGGCAGCCGCTTCTATCCAGCGCACTTTGTGTTTGTACAACAACTCTGTTGGGTACCCATACCAGCTGTCGTTCGCTAAAGCTTGTGGCACTGCAATAACACGCTGGTCGAACATGTGTGCAAGGCATTGGTGAAAGCTAGGAAGCTCACATGTTTCACAAAGCTGCACACTACGTGCGCCACAATCTGTGCAGCGCAGGTCTTCTGGGCGGCGCACAATCTTTTGGCCATTGTATATGGAGGCAGGCAAACGTCGTGACCATTCATTGTTCGTCGAAGCGGTCCCGGACGCATGCGCTGGTGGCATACTGCTTCATGTATGTTTCCAAGTTCCAGTTGCAGGTGAAGCTTTCTTGGGAAAGGCCACCGAACAAATCCGCTGCGGACAAATAGGCAATGTCCCCTGCATCGCCCCCTGCATGGATGCGAGCACAGCATGCACAGACTAAGGCTTCACATGACTTATCCTGCAACTCTTCTTCCTGCAGTCTTCGCAGAGTCCGACGATCCACACTCCAACCGACCTGTGGCACTTCCCAATAGACCAGGTTAGACTATTTTTTGTCTAAGATCTATGTTGTAAAAAATTGTCTATTAGATAACTTTTTTGTTGCCTAAGACAACATGATTTTTGGCTGAGACAACTTTTCAAAATTTGTCTAAGTCTATTTTGAAGAAACAGTCTTAGACTATTTTTGGCTGTGTCTGAGACAATTTTTTTGTCTCAGACAAATCAAAACTTCCTCAAGACTACCACAGGCACTGAGGAAGTTTACTTGCAGTTTCATCATAGGCATGAGGAAGTTTATGTTACAAAATTTGCATATTACTGCAGTTTCAGTCCACGTGCGTGACAAACTTCCACACTTGCAGGTTGAAACTGCCTACAAACTTCCATCAAACTACCTCCAAACTGCCACAAAAAGAAAGGAAGTTTGAAGAAGTTTTGAAAAAAAGACGAGGTAGTCGTTTGCAGCCGCGAAAATTTGTCTAAGACAGCAGAATTTTGTCTATTAGACAACTTTTGTTTTGTCTATTAGATAACTTTTCGTCACATAAAGTTGTCTAAGACAAATCACAAAAATTTATCTAATAGACAAACTTTAAGAAAGTTGTCTATTAGACAATTTTTTGTCTAACCTGGTCTATTGGGTTGCTGATCTTCTTTCTGTAACAGGCATTCACGTATTGGCTTGGAATTGTGAGCTCGGCCGATGCTCCGGCTGCGCGATGCGCTGCCTCATCGAAGACTTTGCTATGGTTTTCTTTCAGGTGTGCCCACAAGCACGTGGTAGCATCGCCGCAGCAGGTTTTGGCTGAGTGTGACCAAGTAGTGCCCTCCATGCGCCACACTTTTTCTTTTGACCAGTGGGGATGACACGGTTACTGCATCAGAAGCCCACCAGCAACCGTCGAACGCACAGTGCACTGCGGGATACACTAATCCAGAGTTTGACCCTAATGCTTGCAAGTCTCTGTCAGACAACGCGCACGGCAACAAAGGGTGTGTCCGGAAGTGCGTGGCCAAGTGCTTGGCGCTGTCTATTGCACGGTCCTCTACCGTCACCCAGCTTTTATTTGGTTCGATGGCGGCTTGTAGGTCTGCGTCATTGGACCTCTCACTTATCTCGGAATCCCACGACAGCACGCTGTCCAAGTCAACGTCTGTGGCCGTTCCTTCAGATTCTTCCACTGCGTGGGACTGTGGCCAAATGTCGTCTGCCCCCCCCCTGCACGGTGGGCATTATTTCTGCGGTTTGCTGAGCATCGTCGGCTGCGGCCGCTGTCGCTGGCTTGGAGCCCGCGGTAGGTGTATCTTGCATAGACTCGGAGTACTGTTCGTTCTCCAGAATAATAGCTGCACTGTTCCCTGGACAGTGGCTGCGATGCTTTCTTCCTGTTCGGTGACGCCTGTCACAGCGACAGACCACCTTGACCGCCGCAGAGGCGTCCTCAAGAGGGATGTCCAGGCGAGGTAGCTGGCACAAGGAGCATGTCCGAACGGACGGGCGCGCGGCGGACATTTGGGACCAACCGCCAGCCTGTCTGTTTGTCCGGTTCCAGACAAAGACAAAGTGGCGAGTACGGGGGCTGGGTGAGGACAATATTTTTCCAGTCGCACTCCAGCAGCAAGCGTGGCGCCTGGACAAGGGCCGAAGGCGACCCATGCTGCGGGTGGTGCGACGACAATTTCCTCTGGCCCCGGTGTTTGCAACGACAGCGCATGCGGCGCAAGGTCAAACCTATACGCAGAAGGGGCAGTGACAGACATGCAGATCGGCGAAGGCGGAGACCCGATGACCGCATACATTGCCGTGACGCGGGTGAAGGCCCGGGACGGATTGTACATATATAATATAGATCCTTTGACGGGTCGCCCTCCCAAAAGGGACGCAGTGTGGGAAGGGCTTTGCTGTTGCAGGCCTGGCGTGGAGAGAGCATCGACTGGGCGACGTTGCGCGCGCGCTACCGCGAGGAGAAAGCGTGCAGCGAGTGTCCCGAAAGCAAACCCAAAAGCGCGTATACAGCGCCGGCCATGTGGAAGCGGGAGGCGGATGCACGGGTCTGCTGAGAATGCGTGCGTAACCACGCGGCAAACAATACGCCCTGGCAGTGCAAAGTCTGCAAAGCATGGAAGCAAGAAGAGGCCTTTGCACCCATGCACGCACGCCCCCAATGTACTTTCCACCGCGTGCGCCGGACGTGCGAAGCACAAGTGTAGCGCAGCAAAGCCGGAGAGTGCGTTTGGGGTTGCCGCGTGGAAGGCGCGAAATGCGGACCGACGTGTTTGCACGGCCTGCGCGAGCAACGTGAAAGGTGAGAGGGCCACGCAGAAGCCGTGTTTCAGGCGCGGCGTGGCAAAGGCGGAGGATGCCTTTGAGGTTGCCGCGTGGAAGGCGCGAAATGCGAGACCGACGTGTCTGCAAGGCATGCGCCGTGAAAGGAAAGGGTACCTGGCGCTGCGCCGTGTGTGCAGAGCGGAAGGCACGCATGGATTTCAGCGCGTGGTCAAGGAAGCGCGCCACACGGCAGAATGGGACGCAGCGTTGCAACGCTTGTGTCCTGCGCACGGCCGCGCGCGCGACTTGCCAGACGACGGCTTGCCCGGGAACGGCGCACGGTGGCGACTGTCCGCGCACTGCGCCGCGCTGCGCCAAATGTCAAGGAAGTCAGTAATGCGTGCGCAATGAGAAAGTGGACGCGCCGTGTCGCGGCCACTGCCGCAGAACGGCTCCGGAACATACGCGGCGGAGACATGGGCAGAGATTGCGGCGAGACACGGACAAGCAACGGAGGGGACACAACAGACGCGCGCGACGGAGATGCTCAAGACACACGCAAAAGAAGACGGGACAGGAAAGACCACAGAACAGACAACGGCCGCGCCAGAGGGGCCGACACAGCAGCCGCGCACGCCCGGCGGCATCGGCAGACGCCAGGCCGCAGCGGAGAAACGAAGCGGCGCAAGGGACGCAGACCCGAGAAAGTCGCAGAAACGGAAAAGGGCAGACAGTGGACCGGACACGCCAGAAGCAGGCGCGCAAACCGATGGACGCAACACGAAGACCCGAAGCCCAGCCCCCCGCGCAGGAAGAAGACAGCGCACAACACAGAGGAGAAAGCCATACCAATACGCGTGTCCCTTCTGCAACGCAAGCGTCGGCAGCACCGTGCGCACAGGCGATGTAGGTCACCGGCAAGCGCGCGGGAACCGTTTCGCTGTGAGGGAAGGAAAGGTGGCTGTGAAAGAATATGCTTATTGCTGCCATGGTGCAAAGTTACTGTGTCAAGTAATGTCAAAAGTCGACGCGTGGACCATCGATGGGGTGGGCAACAGAGGCGCAGGCATACAGCAGCCCAGGTGATGGCCACAGCGCGGCCCATAGACTGCCCAAATCGGGCTGGCCAACAGTTGGCCAGCGCAAGCGGCGGGGTTCCAGGGTAGCAAACGAATGCAAACGACACCATCTATGTCAACACCAAAAAGAGGCGAGCCGCAGCCAGCCAAAATGCATAACGTCGCCTGGAAAGGCAGCGGCGCCTAACGTCGCCTGGCCTGGCCCAGTTGCCTGGCAGCTCAGTCAGAGGTGTGCGTATAAGACTGCCCAAATCGGGCTTGCGTTGGCCAGCGCCAGCAGGAGGGCTTCCGCGGTAGCAAACCACACAATCTATTTCCACACCACAAAGAGGCGAGCCGCAGCCAGCCAAAATGCCTATGCCTAACGTTGCCTGGCACGTCGCCTTCGGGACCCGAAAGAAAAAAGGCGCAGGCCGAGCCGCAGCCAGCCAAAATGCCCAACGTCGCCTGGCCTGGCCCAGTTGCCTGGCACCAGCCAACATGCCTAACGTCGCCTGGCGTGGCCCAGTTGCCTGGCAGCTGAGTCAGAGGTGTGCGTACAAGACAGGGCTGGCGGTTTCCGGGTAGCAAACGACACAATCTATTTCCACGCCAACAAGAGGCGAGCCGCAGCGTGGCACGTCACCTTCGGGACCCCAAAGAAAAGAGGTGCAGGCCGAGCCGCAGCCAGCCAAAATGCCTCGGCGCCTAACGTCGCCTGGCCTGGCCCAGTTGCCTGGCAGCTGAGTCAGAGGTGTGCGTACAAGACTGCCCAAATCGGGCTGGCGTTGGCCTCAATTTGCGCTGGGCGCCGCCCCGCCTAGGCGTCAGCTAGGGAGGGGTCGGCGGATATATATATACATATATATACATCCTTTGGGGTTGATACTGTACCCCCACTTGTTTCGGGGCTTTGGGTTTCTCTTGGATATGGATGAAAAGAAAGAAGCCACTGGTTCTTGTCTAGTTCCGAAGCAAGCAAACTATGAACCAAAGGAATCCGAAGAGCAAAGCCCTATATGCTTTATATGGTAAAGAAAAGCAATAAAGCAAAGCAACAAAAAAAGTGAAGCGGTTGCGGTCTCGGGAACATATCAGAAAGTTACAGAACAATTACCACTGGATACATCCGAAAAGGGTTTCCACGCGGTGTCGACATTGCTTATCATTTAATCAAAAGATGTCTAAGGTATGAAACATTGGGTATATGTGTTGTGTTGGGGTTCTTCAACTGTTGGGACCTTTCTATTTATTAGACTGCGTGACACTAAGCCAGCTGTTACTGTGAGAAAATTTGAATGTTGATGTAAATGTACCATGTAAGTGGCCGGGGGCATGGTTGAACAGTGACCAATTCCAGGGCTTGTCACATCAGTAGCAGCTACGGCGCCGGACCTCGGATCAAGTGCTACTTTTAGCTTTGCTGCCGGAGAGCGTGTGTGCATATCAACATCTAAACAAGACCTGGTTGCAAAAGAGGAACTCAACACTGTTTGCGCGAAACAGGTCAGATATTGATTCTGCTGGTTTTCCAGTATTTGTCATGCGGCCCCGCCAGGACTTCATTGCTGCAGCACAGGCAAATCCATGTTCGAGAATGGCTGCCTAGCTGCATTACAGCTGCTGCACATGACATCACAGGTGTGAGGAGGCTCAGTTCGGTGGCACAAAGACAAGACTTTGATATTTTTTTGAAACGAGTAAAGCAGCCCGAGACAGGGTCTCGAAATGGAGATGGTCGGTTGTTAGGGAGGTAAATCACTCAACTGCACGCTGAGATGTTATCGCTGTATTCCAAGCTGCTCCCTGTTGGCAACATGCTGGTTTGCCTGTCACCTTTCCATGAAAGACTCAGATCCTTGACATGCGTTGGTGAAGGCGAGATTTGCTTGGTTTGTTTTGAATTGAAGGGCGTTGCTTGACTTGTGACTTTTATATACATATATATATAACGGTTTCTTTTCACGTTTTTTCTGGTTATGTTGTGTCAGTGGGAGCTAAGGACATGCGAGGTGGTGTCACAGGAATTTCTGTGTTATTTGGACTTGGTCGTAAGCAGTTGAAGACTGCCTCTCCTGGTCAGAATATAGACTGCTGTGGGGTCCATGACATCACACCTTGCATTCTCATCAGCAATTGAGGAAAAGGTGCGACACGCCCTGTGCTTCCCTCTCAACATGTTTCAACTGCGTCCTTCAATCACCCACAGTGTCCACCCTCAAGACATGTATAGATGCTTTGGCTATTACGCGACCTTTTGAGCCCAACTGCAGTGTTGCAGATGAGCAGCAGGACGATTGGTGAGGGGTTCTCAACGAAGACGAAGTCAGTCAGAGGCTTTGTGAGCGAACGAAGTGAGTTAAGGGGGTGTGCGGGGGAGGGGGGCCCAAAACGTAAGAAACTGAGAGGGTGAACCTTGAGGCTGCTGGGGGAGAGCGCGCAAAAGTGAAGATCAGAAAGCGCTAAAAATGATGTAAAAATGGGGCATGGTGATGCAATTGACGCCGAGTGGTGCATCATTAGCATCATCAAGGTCTCCGGTGAGCGCTTTTCTTGCCTCGGACGGGCCGCTGGGAGCGGTGAGACACGTCAGCGTGCACGCAAAGGTATGAGGCTAATTGGGTACGAAACCTAAAGCATGCACACCAAAACCTTGGACATCTTGCACCCCATCGCTTGAGTCAAGCTCTCAAAAGCAAGGATATCAACATGTCCTGGCCAAGCATGCACGACCGGGTAATATATATTCGTTGTTGGACTTCAATCAAAGAAGCTATTTAGGTGGCATTGACTGGACCAGCAAAGCAGGCAAAACCTGCTGAGGCATATAGTTCCTGCCATCCTCCTAGTCATCCTTTCAGAGAAGTCTGGTTGGATGTATTGGTGCTAGTATGGTAGTTGGTTGGCAGCGACAAGTTGCTATCAGAAAAGGGCCCCGTGTAGATAGCAACTTCTCTGTGTTTTATGTCTTTGCGTTTTCTGACTCTATGTCTCTATGGTTCTGTGTCTCTATGTCTCTGGGAAGAGAGGTGTAGCCGCGACTTATGGTTGTATTTTGGGCGGATCAGTGGCACAAGCGCAAGTAAAGCCCCCAACAGCACGAAGCGCCACCGAGCCGCCGTCGGAAAAACAGCTGTCTTTCGTTCTCCCCCCTTCTCAGGTTTGCTTTATAATACACTCGAGGTTTCCACGCTTTCCTCGCTTGTGCGGCATTCCTGACGCAAACTTCTTTGCGTTCTGCCAACCACATGCACAGGTTTCTTTTGCTTTTACTCTTTCGGTTGCCTTTCACCACGTCGAGTACTTGTCAAAAGTACCTCATGCATATATACAGTAGTTTTTCTTGGCTCACTTTTGTTCAACTACCTGTTATCAAGCGTTTGTCAGGGAAGGTTGCTTTTTTCCCCAAACAGTGTGTGCGCTAGGGGTTCATAAGGTACTGGTTAAGGACGGGTGTTTGATCGGAGGTGCTCGCATCCGCTGGCGGCTAAGTCGCTACAGTACATGCATTCACCTCGAGATCTTTGAAGTGCTTTTCGACTGCGCAGGCTCACAGAATCTGGTCGGCCGCGGCGGGTGCTCTTCGAGACTACGCTCTCGCTGTGGTGCCGCGCGCGTTCTGGGACTCGGTGATCATTTTTAGTGGCAGGCGCAAAATGGACTGTTCGTGAGTGGCTTCATGTCGATGCACAGATTTCCTGGCAGGCGCAGTGCTATTCATGGACATGGCG
This sequence comes from Porites rus, assembly GCA_964035705.1. Classification (NCBI taxonomy): domain Eukaryota; kingdom Metazoa; phylum Cnidaria; class Anthozoa; order Scleractinia; family Poritidae; genus Porites; species Porites rus. The sequence goes on from CAXIVM010001248.1 coordinate 145,159, forward strand.
GTGGTCTTCGGCGTGCTCTGATTTCGTGGCAGGCGCGGTGAATCGTGACTTTTGGGTTTGTAACTGCGGTTTGGCATCTTGATGTTGTCTTTGGAAGTGCTCTTGCTGCAGATCGCCTTGGCAGGGCTGCAAGATGTGAATCTTGATGTGCTGATTTCGTGGCAGGCGCAGTATTTTGTGGACCTCCAGTGCAGATTTCGTGGCAGCCGCAATATTTTGTGGACCTTGATGTGAAGATTTCGTGGCAGGCACCTTGAAGTGCAGATTTCGTGGCAGACCTTGACGCGCGGATTTCGTGGCAGGCGCAGTGTTTTGTGAACCTTGACACGTGGATTTTGTAGCAGGCGCAGCATTTTGTGGACCTTGAGGTGCAGATCCATCATCACCACCATCTGCATCATCATCACCACCATCGCCACCATCACCTCTCCTCTCTCTGGAGCCCAGCCTCTAGACCTTAGACCTTTAGACACACTGTTTGGGGTGGGGTCTCTGGACAGTCTGCTTTGCGACGTCTTCATTTGTTTTTGCAAAGCTTTGCCGAAGGCACGGAGACTTTAGATAGGAGAGTGTTGCTATGCTTTCAACTTCCCATGTTCAGCCAATGTTTGCCTAATGGTAAATGTTTAGACAGCTGATGTTGCCGTCTCTTCAACTTGCCAGCAAAAAGAACAGATGTTCCAAGTTCCGAATAGTGGAGGTTTGTGGGGAGATTTGGGAAGGAGAAATCCAATGGCAATTTCGGACAAAAAATTTTGTCGACATCAAGAAAGGTGACAGCAGGCCTGTTGGGCAAACTATGAGACAAGACCAGGGAATCGTTCTGTAAAGAGAGCATCATGTGAAAGATATGTTGATTTGGAAAGGCCTTTGCGCAGCAAGGGTTTCAGTAGAGAAAGGATGAGAGTTTTTGGAACATTGAGAGGAGCAACCCTTCTTGGTGAAACGATCAAGCTTGCAGCCACACCGCTTGCTCAAAACCAGTTCTGGTTTCTGCTACTTTGTTCGTGATGGTTGCCACGGGTGATACCTTTGCGTGTTGGAGAAAGAGATGCCCCTGTGTGACGGGAAAAATTGCAAAAGGGGGATTGTAGGACTATTTTTTGTTCAGTGTTGCCTTGTAGGATTATCATGTTGAAGTTCAACGTATGAACCTTGCCTTTGATGTTTTATGTAATGTATGTTCTCAGACTTTTTAGTCCCTAACTTTTCTGAGGCAGATGGTTTTAAGATGAGGTGAGGAATTGTTTAGGTTGTTGTGTTTTATTTCTAGGTCTGGGTTTGTGGGTTGTAAGTATGCTGTGGTTATAGGTTGTAAGGTTTTATAGTGTATAGTTATGTTCCGAGTTCTTGGTATGAGGGGAACGTATCATTAATATAGTCTATTGTTTGTTGTTTTCTTAATCGTTATTTGTCTTTTCAATGTTTTTAGGCTTTAGGTTTTGGTTCTTGTTTGGTTTCTTTTGTGTTGGTCGTATTGTTTTGATGTCGTTTGCTTCGTTCGTGTCTTTTCATTTTGTTTCTCCCTACCTCAATCTTACAGATAGGACATTCAACTGTTTCTTTGTGTTTGTTTAGTATTAGTATTTGTTCTTCTCTGTGGTTTTCTCTGTATTGTTGCTTAAATTCCCTACACTTCTTACATTGTGCCTTTCCATTGTCAAAGTCTTCTATCAACTTTAGAACGCCACATCTTGAACATGTCTTCTTCATATTGTCAGTCATTGGACTATACAATATAACGTGCTATATCTTTAAAAGGGTTTATGGGTCAGTGATTATTTCATAATATGTTTGAAAGATATTATGAATTAATCGTGTTTATGCTTGCCATGTTCTCTATGAGATGTTTGCTTCTTTAGCCTTGCTGACTCCTCTAGAATTTAGGAACTTTTTGAGTCCTTACGCTTTTCCCGAACTCTTACCGCTTGTTACAGTGGTTCTGATGGGTCAGATCCATCAACTTGATTGCATGGCTTGGCTGATCACCCAACGATCCATGCCGTCAGTCGATCCTTAAAGGCCCGGGACGGCCACCGGACGCATACAGCGCGCTATTGTGCAAATCGTTTGGCTAGCAACAAGTGGGTGTTTCTAGTTCTTGCTGGATTCTGGGGTGCTCAAACATCTTAACTGCCTTGGCTTTGCGGGGGCCATTAGAAACATTTTGTTTGCGCGGTCTGTCCATAAACACTTCTTCAATAAAATATCCTTTCGTACCACGGCTCCTATATATGCGTTCAGGTTTAAGAAAAAAACATAAGCAACAATCAGCACATTGCGCTTCTACACAGGGACTAATTGGAAAGATGGACATCTTTGCATTGAGGACAGGGCCTGAAACGCAGTTCATCCCTTCTCCTTCCTCTTCTTCTTTCTCAGGTTCCTCCCCTCCGCCTATTTAGTGCTTCATATTGATAGGTCGAAGGGTTCGCGCAATGACTGGATTTCTGGACCGACCCGGTCGCTTGAGTCAACTGTTATCTTCGGTCCTGGGGCTTCTGCAGAAGGCACGTGGACCTTTCAACCATATTTTTCCGCAAGAAAGAATGCCTACTAGCAGGAATTCAGTTGTATTGAAGAAGCAGTAAATGTAAAGGTACATAAGTTCTGCGAAAATCAAAAACGCGTTGACTTAGAGAGACGATGGTTTTACATGAACGGATGTGGATGTCACTGAACGTGTATTTTTTGAGGACGTTCAGTGAAGAGTTCCAAATAGAAACAAATAGGCAGGCCTTTTCAATAGAGGCAAGTAGCGCAACTTGTCTATTAATTATAGTAGGGTGTTTAAGAGAAGTTGTGTAAAGGCTGCTTGAGAATGCCGACAACAAAACATGAGCAAGGATGAAGTGGTGCAATATTCGCATAAAGTTACGAAAAAAATGCCAATGAAAATAAGATTTGGGAAAACAACGTTTGCCAAGCGAGCTTTGGTGCGAACGTTTGGAACAATTATTAGATAATTAGATTAAAGACAAAGGTTTAAGCTTGCGAGGAGGCTTGATAAGAGTTTTTTGATGGGATTGAGTTTTGGCAGCAAGAGATTTGAGACCATGAGTCCAAAGAAAGTTCGAAAAAGAAGACGAAATGACCTCGAAGAGTTGCTTGAGAGTAAATTGATTAAGGTTGTTTTCATAATTTAAAGCTAGCTGGAGGTAAGCCAGGAAAGCTTGCTTCAAGAATGTGGCAAGGATTGGTAAAGTAAATAGGTCGTGAAATGGTGGTTTTGTTTCGTTGTAGCTTGATGTACTTGTGCTGCCTTCGTTTTGTGTTTTGCTGGGTGGTGAACAAAGGTTGACAAAGCGAACTGAAGGAACTTGGCATGAAGATGGGCTCAAAGTTTCAAGACTTTCTGCATGATGAGGATGCAGGAGGGTCAAAACAATTTTGTGTGAAGAGGGGTTCCAAAAACTTTTGTCAAGGAAGGCTTATTGATTTGTTCCGTGGTTTTTATGGTGCAAAAATAATCGAAACAAGTTTGGGATGCGAACTTTAAGTTCGTTCAACGAAAGGTGAAGACGAGTTTAATATGTTTGGTGTGAAGACTAACAGCAAAAGCATTTTCCAACTGACCACTTTTCTGCAGCCAAAAGAATGTCGAATTGACAAGCTCTCCTCTTCACCCCATGGTTTTTTGAATTACATCTCTCTCAAGACCTCTGCATTACAGTCTTTCCGAAACCAATCTCAACACAAATGAGTATTGAACCTGTCCTCATGCCAAGTTCCTTCAAACCTTCAAGCCCATGTTGAAACTGTTCTACATTCAACAACCATCGAACCAATCGCACAAGTACTTCAATTCTCCTTGTCGCAAAGCCTGTTGAACATCTCTGCATCACGATCCTCATCATACAGAAAGTCTTGAAACTTTGAGCCCATCTTCATGCCAGACAGCTTAACAAGAGAAGCGGGGTGACATACTTAAAATTGTGTGCTGGGTGGGTGCGTTTGGGTTGTGTATATTGAAGGGCTTATATAATTACGATAAATAATGTGACTACGCCTGCCGCGAGGGGAGGGCTCGCAGTCCGCATAAGCGGATCAACCACCATTAACTACCTACCCACAAGCAACACCAGCAACAGCAAACAAGCATCCGTGCCCAAGGAGACATCACGCGCAGAGGGTGGCTGGGTTGTTGGCTGTCAGGGCAGTGCCTCAAGGGCTTCTACCGGAGTGGTTCTCCGTATACACGACAAGCGCATTCCACCATTTAGCTGTCCGCGATGGCGGTTGACCTGCCGGATTCCTTGTGTCTCCGGCCTCGCCAGGAACCACGCGGCAGCTATCTAAAACCCCCCGCCATTGAAGCTGGAGGGGGGTGGGTGCGCCGGGGGGGCGCCTTCAGTCGTGCGAGTGGACCAATCTGGGTTGCCTGGCCTAGACCTGCAGTGGGTGGGCTTCAGTCATCTAATGACGCGCTGGTCACCCTGGCTCCGGCCAGCGGCCTTGGGCACACACAACAACCACCACCAACAGCAGCAACAACAGCTACTACTACCACTACTAATACTACTGCTAGCCGGGGCGTGTTTGTGTGCGGGCTTGTTGCGTTGCTGCGCTTTGCTTTGCTCTGCCTTGTTGCTTGCTTTTTGTTTGCTTGTCTGTTTGCTTGCCTTGTTTGTTTGCTTGCTTTGTTTTGTTTTGGCTTGTTTGTTGGCTTGCTTGCTTTTGGTTGGTTGGTTGGTTGGTTTTGTTTTGTTTTGCTTTGCCTTTTTGTCCTTTGCTTGTTTTGCTTTGCTTCGCGTTGGCTTGGTTGTTTGTTGGCTTGTTTGTTTGTTGACTTTTTGTTTGTTTGTTCGTTGGTTGGTTGTTTTGTTTGGTTGGTTGTTTTTGTTCGCTTTGCCTGTCTGTCTGTTTGTTTGTTTGTTTTGTATGTGTGTGTTATTTTCTTTTCTTGTTTTGGTTCGTTTGTTTGCTCTTCGTTTTGTTTTGTTCTGTTCTTTGTGTTTGTTTGTTTGTATGTTTGTTTTGCGAATGGAAGTGCAGCGACACGTACAGTGCAACTTGTACATATATATGTACCATATGTACTTTGGCTCAAGGATCAAGCGACTAGAAAAGGTGCGGTTTCCGTTCCGACGCTACGCCGCTTATGGACCGTCAGTGATAGCTTCAAACTTCGCTGATTAAGATCCACTCGCAGGTTATCAGCCGTACGCGCTCTTTATAGCCGTACGAGCTACACGAGACCAAGAACAAGACTAGTCATTACAGAAACCTGCAATGTCAAGCTCAGGAGGAAATGGAAGCGAACCCTATTCATTCGCTGCTCCTGGTGGTCCCAACACCATTTCGTCACCAGACTCTGTAATGGGTACTGATTCATCAGCAAATGCTGACGTTATCACTATGCCTACTGGATCACAAATCTCGGAAAGATCCGTGCCACCGGCTCGGAATCTGACCGATCTTGCACCCGTAGGACCAAGAAGATCGATGAGAGCTACAACAAGATCTACATCGCCTATAACGTCTACCGCGAGATCCCCAAGAAGGAGTATAGAGAAGAAACGTGACGATGATAGAGGAACAAAAGAGCAAAGAAGAGAGATTCAGCTGGGTGAAGAATTGAGATCGGCGAGAAACGCATACAATTTTCTTCATGAAGAATATGAATGCATCCAAGCCGGATACTCACGACTACACCACGAGGCTGAAGTGGAGTTCAGGCAAATGTCTGACTACAACAGGAAGATGCAGGAACATCTACAAAGGCGGCCACTGGGGCGGCCACTGAGCTGACCACTGAGCCCACCGATCCCGACCCCGTTGGGGCTGATGCCCCTGAGAATGATGGCAAAGACTTCGAGGAGGTTCCAGAAGAAGAACAGCCCTTGGAGACAGATGAAGTCTTGGAGGGCGGGGAGAAGTGAAACCACTGTCCTCTGTCCTGAACCTGGACCTGCAAGACTTGGCTTGGCGCACGAAAAAGTCGGAGCATGGATGCCGTCCACCAGACCCAATCAGTTTAAAACGTGAACAATAACACAAAATACACACTCGCACACACAAACACACTGGGGCACGTGAGAGAATAGAGACAGCGATATATAAGTTTGCTTAATTTTGGGCAGAGTGAGGTGTTCGTGTGAAGCCATTGTTACTAGTCTTCCAGCTCAATGGCAAATGCGCACGGGTTGGAGCGCAAAAAAAAGAAACGCAAGGCTTAGTGAGGTGCTCGTGTGAAGCTGTTACTAGTCTTCCAGCTCAATGGCAAATGCACACGGGTTGGAGCGCAAAGAAAAGAAACGCAAGGCTTAGTGAAGTCTGTGGTAGCTGAGCCTGTGATTGTGGTAGCTAGAGAGCAACCCGAAAAGAAAGAAGGTGAGTAAAATGAAACTGATAAGAACGGTCTTAACAGATGTATTGCTGGTCGGACTTGAATGCACGATTGCAGCGCCACAGGGGAGCATCACCTTCAACAGTAAAAAATATTAGAACAGAGAATGCAGAAAAATACAAAGAAAAAGACAAACAGCATCATGAGAACAAAAGACAAAATACAAGAACACCAGAAAAACATTGATAGATATACTGAGAAGACTTTAAGAATAGAGAAGGAAACAGGGAGGCAAATAGGACAACAAAAGAAAGATACAAAAGAGACAAAGGTCAAATAAATGCAAAAACGAAGAGAAAGGCAAAAACAGAAGAACAAAGAAGAATTACTAATCAACCAATAGCAATTCATGTCGATTATATTTTTTACTCATTCCATCCAATTTGTAGTATCTATTCTTCATCATATCGAGACCCACTAGTATCACTTTGTATTTCCTTTCACTCCATTGACTTCTAGTTTCTTTCCTTGATACATAGTTGCCCTTTCCTTTATCAAATATCTTAACATAATCTCCTTCACTTATGTTTGGATATTTTCTGTTGTGCTTTTCTTTCAGTATCAGATTTGTTCTGACCTGAATTACGTTATCAGGATTGTGCGCGTTATTTGGTGTTGTCTTGGTACTACTGTGGATTTGGTTGTTGTATCTATTCAACGAGGGCTTTAGCACTTCCACCCATGTTTTGGCTTTGTAATGCCTCAATCTGTCCCCAATCATTTTTTTGACGGTGCGTATCATCCTTTCTGCCTGATTTGCG
>CAXIVM010001248.1:152468-202468 GCA_964035705.1 Porites rus
CTGATGGGTGCATATGCTGCAGTGCTCTTTGAGGGCCTGGCACATGGTTGGGCTTGACCATAGCTCATGAAGTTCTTGTCGTAGGAGTCGTTGCACCAGGTCAGGAGCCTTGCTGTGGAGGAGCGGGTTCCATGTGGTGACCCTGGTGAGGTGTTCCTCATTGAAAGCATTGGGAAAAATGACCCAACGATGGTCTGGGTTCAAGTGGTGGTGGAGTATGGCAAGCTGTCGGTAGGCCATGCATTGGTGTCGATGGGCCTGTGCTACGGTCTGCCAGGGAGATGGGTTGCAGACACACCCATGTGTTTGTGTGACTTCTAGGAGGAGGGCATGATAGGAGTCTGCCTGCCTGAAGTGCTCGCCATGATTCTGTTGGAGATGTCGTTGGAGGTCCATGGATCGCCTGAACTGTTGCATGCATAGCAGGCAAACCTGTGTCAGGTGGAAGGCATCTTCCGGCGCCGAGAGGATCGTTTGGATATCACCTTGAAGTAGGTGAAGATGAAGCCGCCTGTCAAGGAGAAGTGCATTCTGATCCTGTCGGTGGACATTGAAGTTGGAGCATCGATGCTTATCAATGTGGGCTCTGAGATGCCAGTGCTCTTTGCAGTCCACGCCGCAATGGGCACACACGGCCGTGCCACCTTGAGAGTCCCTGACACAGCTGTAGGTTCTGTGACTGGCCTGAACATGTTGCTGCAAAGCAAGGAGAGTACCAAAAGGTTTGGCACAGTGATGACATACTTCCGGCTTGATGTTGAGCGGGACCTGGTCGATGTGGGTGTCTCCTTGGTTCTCAAGATGCAGAGCCACCTGTAGGCGCACAGGACAGGAGTGTGTCTGGCGGAAGGCAGTTTGGCAAAGCGGACATGGTGAGTCCGTGTACTGTGCAGTCCATGCTCGATGCCTGTCTAAGGCAGTGGTAGCAATCTCTCTGTGATCTAGTCGGGCATGTCGAGTGTGCTCTCGTATCTGGGGACATGATTTGCCACAGAGAAGGCAATGGAGTCGCATATGATCACAAAGTTCTTGGTCAGCAGCAATGGCGTCCCAGTTCAAAGGGTCGGTGTATTGATCAAGTGCCCGACGTTTATCTTGCATGGTTGCGTCATCAGCCTTGGTTGGATCGAAGAGAGGGCATCTGGCATGAATGATGTGGCGTTTTAGTTCTTCAAAATTGACCATGGTCTTACGACAATGACTACATGTCGAGAAGCCATCATGGCTGTCTCGGGATATCTTGAAGGTGTGATGGGCACTCAATTTAGGCATAGCATGTGCTTTGGCTTGGTGAGCATGCAAGCTTTTAAGGGAAGGAAAGATCTCTGAGCATCTGTCGCAGGTCAAGGGCTGTTCCATGACGTCTGTAGTGATAGGACCTGTCAAGGACAATTGGACAAGGTCGAGTGCTTCATCAAGCGTGGAAAGGCGGAGTGGTTGTGTGACATCATGTTCACTGGTAATAGTGTTTCGTGCCCGAATGCCTGCTAGTTCAGCAAGGCCCCGCTTCCATAGGTATACGAGCGGTGGTTCCTGTTGGAATTGAATCAGGAAATCTTGGTGACTGATGCGGTGCATGTAACAAGATGCCTGATGTATGCACCTGAGTTGCTTCATGTAGATTGACGTGATTCGAGCAATCCCTGTTGGTGTGATTCCGACTGTAAAGAGACCGAACATGAGGGTGCTGATTACTGTGCTCTTCCATACCAGGAGCTTTTGCTTCAAGGTTAGTCTGGATTTGCTTTGCAACCACTGCTTGAGTCGGTGGAAGGCCACACGTGCTGAATGAATTCGATGCGTCAAGGTTCTATCTTCCCAACTCGTATACGTCAAGATTATGCCAAGATACTGAGTTTGTGTGTGTATTCGAAAGAGCGTTTCTTTTCCTCCTCTCCGAGGGATCACAAGGCAGTGGCCCTCACGTGTGCATCGTGTGAAGGCATGATACTGCCTGGTGCAGTGTCGACCCTTGATGATTAGCAAGGCACAGGACTTCTGAACATTGAGTCTGAGGCCTTTCTGTTCGATGACATCCAGCAGTTGTCCAAAGGCAATCAAGGTGTGCTGCAATTCTTGCGGAGAACAAAAGGTTGCACCAGCATGGATGTCATCTGCAAAAATGGTAACGTGCTCTTGCACCCAGGGATCAGTGATGACCCGGCAAAAGTGCTCGAGTAGGTCATGGGCAAAGAATGCCCAGAGCAGCGGGGCTGCCTGGCAGCCCTGCCTGATGCCAGTGGTGGTGGGTATGTCATCTTTATAACCCTTGTGATGTACATGATAACGTGTGTTCAGGTGCCATTGCTCCATGATGGTCCTCAGGCAATCCTGAATGTCAAGTTGGTATAAACTATCGAACAGGGTTGGCCGGGGGAGAGAGTCAAAGGCCTGGGAGAGGTCGAGACTGATTTGTACACCACCAAAAATTAATGGGACAGGTCTATTTGGAGTTCTGTTTTTGGTGACAGAGAATTCCTGGATCAGCTTCCTGACTAGTCGGCAGTGATTGACAACCCTGCTAATGGCGTCGAGTACCCCCCGTTTGGGTAGGTAGGCAAACTGCGGACGACGGCAAAGTTGGTGGAGGCATTGATCCCTGGCAATTTTAGCAACAATCCCCAGTACAGCTTTCCCCAATGGATCTTGAAGGGCTAAAGGTCTCAACTGATTGGGGCGTGTCGAGGGTTTCCCTGGTTTTGGCATCAGGAAAAGTGTGGCGTCTCGCCAGGACTGTGGGATATATATTGGGAGCTGACTCCACCAGGCTTGCAAGCTAAACCATAGCTTCTCTGCAATCTGTTCAGGCGCAACGATCCAGCATGGTGCCGGTGCACTGCGTGGGGCAGTGGCTTTGGTGAATGGGATCGAGCGAATAGCTTTTGTGAGTGTATCAACATCGAATGGAACACCAGGGGCCCATTTGGGGTTTGATGTGTGCGAGATACCATGCCAGGTCGTACGAACATGCTGACAGAGGCAGCAGAATTCCTCATATGGATTCATGAGAAGTCCCGTTTCAGATCTAAGCTGCATCTTCCTATTCTTAGTCTTTGGTGAAAGAGTGCGGATCAATCTATAAAGCTTATGACTGTTATGGACGTCAGCTGCCTCACGTGCTTGCATCAGCATGGCATCGATTCTAGCTTTCCTCACTTCCTGACAGGCTCGTTTGTGTTGATGACAGGCCTTACGAAAGGCGGTGATTCTGGCCCAGGTTCGAAAAAGGGAACTGAGGTCGGTACGGTGTTCCTGCTTGATGAGCTTCAGGAGGGTCCATTTCTCCTGGGTTTTCTGGCAGGTCAGTTCCCAGGGGGCGGATCTTGTGGATGGTGTGTCAAAGTGTTGCTTAAAAAGATCCAGTGCCTGTGTGTGCATCTTCATGAGACTGGTGTCATCTGGCAGGTTCGATTGTTCCTCAAGAAGATTGCTCATGTTTTGGTGGAAGGACTGCCATGTCGACGAATCTGCATGGTATGCATCAGTGCAGCGAATACGTTGCATGTACGTGGCATTCTTGGGCATGGGCATCTGGACTCTATTCCATCTGTGATTGATCGATCCCAGGACGGGATGATGTCGACTGCCGGCCAAAGCATTCAATGGAAAAGAATTCAGCACACAACAACGCTTTGCAGTGTTATCCACCTGCTTGGCTCTGGTAATGATATAGTCGATCCGGGAGGTGCCTAGCGGGGATTCGAACGTTGGCCCATTGGAGGGATCCCAGGTGTTCAAGGCAACTAAGTTATGTGTACGAAGGATCAGTTCGAGTTCACTGGCATCTTGATGCGTAGGTCCTCGTTTTCTGAGCTTGGGTCCATCCCGAAAGTCAGAGAGACCGACAAGGCCAGGCATGTGACTGAGGCTCGTGTTGAGATCACCTAGGATGGCCAAGGTATTTCGTCTGGGAAGGTTGCCAAGACATGTTGTGAGTTGTTGCCAAAAGTTCTTACGAGCCTGTTTGACAGGCAGGTCGTGGTGGTAGGCATATTAGTAACAAGCTAGGATGTCGATGTGGTGGCCTTCCATGTAGAGCCTCACATGAGTAAGGCGTCCGCCTATGTACGTGAGTACTGGGGGCAAAGTCGTTTCCTCACCAAGATGAGTAAACCGGCAGGACTTTTCACATGTGTTCCGACCTGGATGCAAATCCATTCTGGGTCCTGCCATTCCTAATCAGCATATCGATGAATCTCCTGAATATAGGCCACATCAATCGGTTGAAAATTGAGCCAGTGCAGGAGCTCATCTTGCTTCGAGAGTGACAATCCATTGCAGTTCCAGGTGAAAAAAAATGATTCGATGTCTGTTAGATCTATGATTTGGTTTCGGAGTGACCGCAGGTTGTTGTGTGTGTTGTTGAGTGTGTGTCGTACGTGGCTGTCCCAATTGGATTGGGGTATACATCCGTCCTCGATACCAAGCAAAGCCATGGGCTTGAGCACGAGTCTGCGCTCTACGAAGGCTGCGTTTCAATATCTTTGAGGTGGTCTGTCTACTTGGGGGCTTAACTCCATGAACTTTTTCCGCATGTGTGGAGGAAGGACCGATGTACGGTGCTACGGATTCAGGGATCTACATAGTCAAGTCCCAACCCTCACCTCCCTGGTTAGGCCACGAAAGGTGTGCAACTAACACGGCAATAAGCACCTTATGCATGGGCCTACCAGCCTAGACTTGGGACCAGGGTATGTTCAAAAGAACTTGTACACCTAACGAAAGATTCCCTTGAGCAAAGACGAAAAGTGCGGGCTCGAAATGGCGCTAGGATCTAAAGATCGCGGGCCGGCGAGAGCATAACATTGATGCTCCCTTAAACATACGAGGCTTACACCACCCCGACGACAACAAAACCCTAACACCACATCGACGACAACAAAACCCTAACACCACCCCGACGACAACAAAACCCTGACACCACACCGACGACAACAAAACCCTAACACCACACCGACGACAACAAAACCCTAACACCACATCGACGACAACAAAACCCTAACACCACATCGACGACAACAAAACCCTAACACCACATCGACGACAACAAAACCCTAACACCACATCGACGACAACAAAACCCTAACACCACATCCACGACAACAAAACCCTAAACCACATCCACGACAACAAAACCCTAACACCACATCGACGACAACAAAACCCTAACACCACATCGACGACAACAAAACCCTAACACCACATCCACGACAACAAAACCCTAAACCACATCCACGACAACAAAACCCTAACACCACATCGACGACAACAAAACCCTAACACCACCCCGACGACAACAAAACCCTGACACCACACCCACGAACATCGACGACAACAAAACCCTAACACCACATCCACGACAACAAAACCCTAAACCACATCCACGACAACAAAACCCTAACACCACATCGACGACAACAAAACCCTAACACCACCCCGACGACAACAAAACCCTGACACCACACCCACGACAACAAAACCCTAACACCACATCGACGACAACAAAACCCTAACACCACCCCGACGACAACAAAACCCTGACACCACACCGACGACAACAAAACCCTAACACCACCCCGACGACAACAAAACCCTAACACCACATCGACGACAACAAAACCCTAACACCACCCCGACGACAACAAAACCCTGACACCACACCGACGACAACAAAACCCTAACACCACACCGACGACAACAAAACCCTAACACCACATCGACGACAACAAAACCCTAACACCACATCGACGACAACAAAACCCTAACACCACATCGACGACAACAAAACCCTAACACCACATCGACGACAACAAAACCCTAACACCACATCGACGACAACCACCCTAACGCCACACCGACGACAACCACCCTAACACCACACCGTTGACAACAAAACCCTAACACCACACCGACGACCACACCGACGACAACAAAACCCGAACACCACACCGACGACAACAAAACCCTGACCCCACACCGACGACAACAAAACCCTGACCCCACACCGCCGACAAAAAAACCCTAACCCCACACTGCCAAAAAAACCTTAACACCACACCGCCAACAAAACCTTAACACCACACCGCCAACAAAACCCTAACGCCACACCGCCAACAAAACCCTAACGCCACACCGCCAACAAAACCCTAACGCCACACCGCCAACAAAACGCTAACGCCACACCGCCAACAAAACCCGATCGCCACACCGCCAACAAGCCCCTGACTACAAAACAAAACAAGAAAACAATCGAAGCAACACAACAAACAAATAAACCGACAGAACCAACAAAACAAGCAAACAAAACAAAACAACAATAAAGGTATAAAAGCACCCCAAAACAACAAACAAACAAACAAACAAACAAACCAGAACAAGCCGAAACAAACCAACGCAAAACAAAACGAAAACAAACAAACCAACACAAACAAACAAACAAACCAACCAACCAACCAACCAACCAACAAAACAACAAAGCAAAACAAAACAAAACAAACCAAACCAAACCAAACCAAACCAAACCAACAAGCCAAACAAAACAAAACAGAACCAAACAAACAAACAAACAAACAAAACAAGCACAAAGAACATAACAAAACAAACAAAACAAAAACACACAAACCAAAACCAAAAACAAACAAACAAATCAAGGCCAGAAAAGAAAAGAACACACACAAACAAACAAGCAAACAAACAAACGAAACCAAGCCAAGCCAAACCAACCCAAACAAACAAATCAAACAAACAAACAAACAACCCGAACAAGCCAAACAAACAAAAAACAAACCAACAAACAAACCAAAACAACCAACACAAACAAGCCAGCACACAAAAAAACAAACAATCAAACAACACAAGAAAAACAAAAACAAAAACAAACAAACCAAACAAACAAGCCAAAAACACAAACCAACCAACCATCAAAACAAGCAAACAAAACAAACAAACCAAACATACCAAACAAACAAACAAACAAGCAAAGCAAAACAAAGCAAATCAAAAAACAAAGAAACAAAACAAAACACTAACCAACCAACCAACAAACAAACAAAAAACAATCCAAAACAAAACAAACCAACAAGCCAACAAACAAGCCAACAGCCAAGCCAAAACAAACCCAAACAAAACAAACAAACAAGACAAGACAAGACAAGGCAAGACAAGACAAAACAAACAAACAAAACAAACAAACGAACGAACAAACAAAAACAAAGCAATCAAACAAACAAGCAAACAAACAAAGAACAACAAAGCAAAGCAACACATAGCAAAGCAAAGCACCCGAACACACACACACACACCCCGGCTAGCAGTAGTACTAGTAGTGGTAGTGGTAGCTGTTGCTGTTGCCGTTGTCGTTGTCGTCGTTGTGGTTGTTGTTGTTGTTGTTGCGGTTGGAGGTTGTGTTGTTGTGTGTGCCCAAGGCCGCTGGCCGGAGCCAGGGTGACCAGCGCGTCATTAGATGGCTGAAGCCCGCCCACTGCAGGTCTAGGCCAGGCAACCCAGATTGGTCCACTCGCACGACTGAAGGCACCCCCCCGGCGCACCCACCCCCCTCCAGCTTCAATGGCGGGGGGTTTTAGATAGCTGCCGCGTGGTTCTTGGCGAGGCCGGAGACACAAGGAATCCGGCAGGTCAATCGCCATCGCGGACAGCTAAATGGTGGAATGCGCTTGTCGTGTATACGGAGAACCGCTCCGGTAGAAGCCCTTGAGGCACTGCCCTGACAGCCAACAACCCAGCCACCCTCTGCGCGTGATGTCCCCTTGGGCACTGATGTTTGTTTGCTGGTGTTGCTTGTGGGTAGGTAGTTACAGGTGGTTGGTCCGCTAATGCGGACTGCGAGCCCTCCCCTCGCGGCAGGCGTAGTCACATTAACTATTGTAATTATGTAAGCCCTTTAATATACACAACCCAGACGCACCCGCCCAGCACACAACTTTAAGTAGGTCACCCCTCCTTTTGCAACACTTCTCTTGTTAAATCAAAGTTTCAAGACTTTCTGCATGATGAGGATCGTTATGCAGAGCTGTTCAACAGGCTTTGCAACAGGGGAATCGAACTAATTGTGCGTTTGGTTCGATGATCGTTGAGTGTAAAACAGTTTCAATCAGCCGTAGCCCGACACGGGCTTGAAGGTTTGAAGGAACTTGGCATGCAAACAGGCTCAACAGTCTTTTGTGTGAAGGTGGATTTCAATAATGTTGGCACAAAAGGACTGTAATGCAAAGATGGTTGAAAGACATCTGTTTCAATGAGCCATGGGAGAAGAGGGGAGCTTGTCCACTCAAAAGTTTTCAGGATGCAGAAAAGTTATGAACAAAGGTTGAAGAACTTGGCATGAAGATGGGTTCAAAGTTGAAGGATTTAGGATGCAGGAAGGTTGAAACAAGTTTATGACGAAGAGGTATTAAAAAAAGCTCTCGGGCTTATTGATTTGTTCAGCAGTTTTTATGATGCAAACATGTTCCAAACAAGTCTGGGATGTGGACTGAAAGGTTCAACGGAATTGGGCGTAAAAACAAGTTTAATATATTTGGTGTGAAAACATGAGACAAACAAAGGACTGTAACGCTGAGATTTTGAACAACATTTAGGGGCTAAATAGAGAGACTTGAGAGTTTCAAGCAAACTAACATCGGCAAAGCATCCTTCAAATCTTAAAACCATCATTTTACGCATGCCCAGTAAAGGAGATGAGTAACAATGAACATCTCACCTCTGCTTTGCAAAGCTTCTCCTGTCAAAACCGTTTCTACCCAACATGTACTATAAATCTGGTCTTAATTCCAACCCTCTCAAACTTTCTCTTTCAAAGTCTTTCTTAGCACATCTTGCAAACTCTGTCTTCTCAACTCTTTTTAATGTGTAATCCTTGTTTCTCCAAGCTTCCTTCACAAATCTATTCTTTCCAATTTACAAAAATTGTCTCTTCAAAACAAAATGCGTGGTCTCAAATCCTAACTCCAGAAGTCTTGTTTTGTACATCTTCCTTTCTCAGCGAATGGTTTTCGAATACCCGTAAGAGTTCTTATTTCCAAGCACATTCTGCTGTAGTCACCAAGTCGTGTTTTTGACGTTTCGATAGCCTGACTCAAGCCCTGTTGGTTCTATTTGGACTGCCTTGTTGCCTTGCGCTGCTTGGCCCGCTGCTTCAAACAGAAAATGCAACTTTCTTGTTGCTCTGCCTTTCCAGCACGTGCTTGGTTGGGGTGCTAAAACATTGTTTGTTGCTTGTTGGTCTGGTTAAAACTTTATCCTTCCTTCATGACTTATGACTGGATAGGTCTATGAAACACATTCATGGCTTATGGGCATTCTGCATTTCACTATATAACTGTTGGGGGTTAGTTTTTTAAAGTCCTGATCCTTGTTCCATGTTATGGTGATCTGTATGGGCGAAATGGGTTGAAGTTCTTGGGAATTTTGGTCTTTGGAGTCTTTGGATGCAAAGCAGCTTGAACCAAAAACGGGGCGACATGTACTTGAAGGTTCGAAGGAATTTGGCATGAAAAATGGGTTCAATATGTTCTGTGAAGATTGGTTTCGATAATGTTGGCATAAACATGGCTGTAATGCGGAGATAGTTGAAAGACATGTAGTCCAAAGAATTGTGGGGCGAAGAGGAGAGTTTGTTGGCTTAACCATGTCTATTTTTTGGTCTGGTTAGGTTCTGACCTTGTTGTATGTTGTGGTGAGCTGTGTGGGCGAAATTATAGCTAGGCTTGGTGTGGTTCAATGCTAATTGTGGCTTGTTTCTTTGCATTCTATGGTGGCTGCAGCTGTTGTTTTGGTCTGGTTTTGTGCTGGGAGCTTGCCGATGGGTCACCGGCTGTGGTCTATGATGGTTCGCAGGAAGTGAAAGAAGGGGTCATGTTGATTGATGCTGATGAGGCCAATACCTTCTTGGAAACCATTCAAAAGAAACCGCAGGCGTTCTTATATATATATATACCTTTTACTAAAAAAGCTTCATTTGTAACATTTTTTGTCCAAATCAAGGGGGGGAGCCTTTTGGAGGCTTCCAAAAGCAGATTTTGAAGCCTTGAAAATCCTTTATGTGTACCTTTACTAAAAAAGCTTCATTTGTAGCATTTTTGTCCAAATCAAGGGGGAGCCCTTTGGAGGCTCCCAAAAGCAGATTTTGAAGCCTTAAAAATTCTTTATTTGGACCTTTACTAAAAAGCATCATTTGTAACATTTTTTGTTCAAATCAAGGGGGCCTTTGGAGGCTTCCAAATAGATTTTTGAAGTTTTGAAGCAAACCAACCACCTGAAGAAGCCTTCCTTGCACAAAGGGTGTTAAGGAAAGAACAGCAAGAAGGAAAGAAAACAAAGAAGAACAAAACAACCCACTGATATTTGAGCATAAATGGTTGTGCTCATAAACCAATGGAAACGGGCTGTCAAAATCAAAAGCCGGGGGGTTGGGGGGGGCGGCAGCGCCCCCCAAAAGCAAACCAATCACCTGAAGAAGAAGCCTTCCTCGCGCAAAGGGTGTCAAAGAAAGAACAACAAGAAGAAAAGAAAACAAGGATAACAAACAACCTGCTGATAGTTAAGCATAAATGGTTGTGCCCATAGAACAATGGGAGCGGGGTGGGGGGAAATTAAAGCAAAAAGCAAAGCAAACTTACAAATAGTGAGCCATAGCTAGATAGCCGTGGACCCTTAAAGCCAATCATCAACTAAGTTTAAAACCTTGTTCAATATAAATGCATATCACCCCAACAACTCTAAAAATAATAACTATACTATATTATCATGAAACCATAAAAAACAACACCATCCCCCAAACCGCTTACAATAAATATGTTTAAACAATAAACACGTAAAAAAGGCATTAATTAAACCAAAAACACGTAAACAAGGCATTAAAACAACATAAAACAAATATCTCCTAAACAAGCAACAAACACATAAAAACACACACAGACGGATTTTAAATAACTAAACAAGAAAACACACATACTGTACATGTCCCATGCACTCTAAGTCCATCCTTTCCTTTCTTTCTTTCTTCCTTCCTTATTCTCCTTTCTTTGCGTCTTTCTCATTCTCTTTATTCCTCCACTTCTTTTTCCTTCCTCCATTCCTCCGTTCCTTCCTTCCTGCTCCGTGTCTTCTAACATCAACTACCCATCTATTGCATTTCCATTGGCCTCCCTTCCTACTTCCGGCCTTTCATTCCTTTGATTCCAATTTCACCTTCTTAAAGTCTCAAGCGGCATCATAAAGGCCGCATCGTAAAGGCCCTTGCTTCTTCAAAAATTCATCTCAAGCTTCGGATCTAAACAGGTTAGGTTGAACAACTATCGCTAGTACTTCAATAACTTTGATATCGGGCTTAACATCCACTACGCGAATATAACGAGATTAAAAAAAAAAATAAATGATTGACACCTTTGATAAACAAACAAGACAATGAACACAAACAAAGCATTCATAATCGAATATGAATCTTTCACTTTATCCAAACTATATAATATGTATACTTATACATCTGAAAAATATGTAATATATATATATACACATTGCTTCTCTTATTTCAATTATACTATATTCTCAATAACAGCACCCATAAACGAAAATATACAATAGCATAACATATCTTTAATCATAGGCCTTGCTTTGTATTTAAAACAATGAAGGACTACGATTGCTATTCTTTTCAAAACTAGAATTATGTGTAGTGCACGTCGCCATCCTCGTCCTGATGCACAGGTCGGTTTGATCCAATTTTCGCTTGATTCCTACCGAGTACTTATTTGAACCTGTCAAGAACCCATTTTGGGAGAACGGATTATCTAAATGAGCATGGATATACTGTATACCAAGACAAACATGCTTTTAAAAAGGCGCCCCGGTTGCACACCCTGCAGAAACCAAAGGCATAAGGATGCGGGTGTAGCAGCTAGCGCCGCCCTAGACTACAAATATGGCTCCAAGAATCTTGGAGTTTCGTCGAAACATATGGTTTCTTATTCTTCAATTTTCGTCAATCTCATCTATGTGTCTGCAAAACCCTCACTATCATGTAAGGCAGCGTGGAACACCGGTGAAATGTAGAGATAAGAACTCTAGCGTCATGCTTTTCCCAATAGCAATGTGCACAATAAATAAACGCAGTTTCCCTTTTCTCATTGGTTGTATTGGGCTCATGTTCCACTAGATCCAGCACAAAATTGGCTTTTCAAAAAGGGCCCATTGTTCATGGACTTGTGTAGATGCAAAGTCTCTGACGTTGGGCAAACAAGTCATCGTTACTGGGTACAAAGTTTTGCCCAAGTTTGGAAGTGGTTCGCCATGCCTAGGTGAGGACTGTCACACTTGCCCCACAAAGGAAAATGGATCAAGTAATTGACGGTGAGCGGAGGGATGATCTTGGATAGATATTCTTGGAAGATTTCCAACACCATCGTGAAATGTAACAAGAGTTGTTGATGGAATACACCACAAAAACACTCTCATAGACATTGGTAGAATACTCAGCTTGAGAGACATGACATCCTGCCAACTTCCACCAACCCATAGCAGTTTCCATATACTGTATGGCTTCAAACAAGTACGAGGACGAGTACTGAGTATTTCTTCAATTCCTCGAACCATTCTCAATATACATATATATATAGTTATATAGTATATAGCTTGGGAGTATTGGTCAACCCTCAGATTGGCCATTGCTTTTCAGCCCCACAGCCACCCTCGGGTCTCCTCTGATGCCACAACTCAGTGAACCACGTGATCGGCCGCTGAACCCGTTGTTGCTTGGTGTTCTTTTGGTTGCGACACACACACACACACAAATGGGTACAAACGCAGTAGAGACTTGGCCATGAAGCCTTCTATGTTGGCATTTCGCTCAAACAACACTTATCGCAAGATCGAATAGGACATGATAATCAGAGATCAAAACCTCGAACCTAGTCAGCTTCTCCACAAACAACATTAAACACGGATACGGATATATACGCGAGTCAAATGGAAAGGGAACATGTGGCCCCAACACGTCAACCAATCTTTGGCGAAAGTATTTTCTAAAGACGAGACTCTAGGATTCGCAATGCACCCCCGCACACACACATACACATACTGCACACATATACAGCAACGAAGGTTGGTTACAGTAACATCTCGACCTCAAACCGCCTCTGGAAGAGATTTCTAGTTTTAAGTCGTTTCGACCTCTGGGTTGGGGATGGTGCACGGAACCGTAATGTAGGGACATGGAAAGGTCATGTAGGGAGTCTAGTTCTAGTAGCTTTTATATTGTTGAACTAGAATGATTCCTGTTCAAAAGTAGAAACTTTTTGAGGTTCTCTGAGTAACGGTGTTTGAAAACAAGCAGCCTGCACCTATCAGTCGTAAGACAATCGATAATCAGTCGCAAGAGAACACTTGAGATCTTTTAGAAACGGCTCCAAACATATCAAAAACACTCTTAAAGGGACTCCAAAGGAATGAAAGACTTATCAAAAGCCGACCCTAGGCCAGGATGGTCCGTGAAAATTGCACAAAGTTGGTCTCACAAGGTTGGGACGAGCTCCCAAAATACTCAGCCCTTGGAGCCTACAAATCCTGCTGTTGGTTTCCTGCGTCGTTCACTGAACACAACAAACACGAGACAGCTGAGACAGCCAAGACACCATCCGCATGTTCCTGAACAAAGGGGAACATGAATCCATGAATTTGGGTTGTCCCGCTAAGGTGATCCCCCACACGGACGTCTTGGGGAGACTCTCATCATTCATGTCTGGTGATTTGGAGGTCGATTTTTGATCCCTGCACCATCTTGGAAGCTGGTTTTCTCTACCAACTAGCAGCTAGCATTGGTGTAATTTGAACAGATTTGTGCTTGCGCGATCTTCGCACTAAACTTGTGAGTTTTGCTGAAAGGAATCCAAAAGAACACTGACCTCAAGTCAGGACATTGCTCCAATATCACACTACCCTGGACGTACAGGCTTCTAGGGAAGTCGACTGCGATCTGCATGGAAATTCAGTTGCATCCAGGCCCATTGATCGATGTGCAAACACGTGAAAACACGGTTGTACATGGAAATTCAGTTGCTTGATCGATGTGGAAACACACGTGAAAACACGGTTGTACCCTGCACAGTGCATCCCCCAGAACACAACTCTTTTGTCACGAAGAGTTGTGGATGTGGCACAATTGTGTATGGATGTGAGACAGCTTGCCCAAATGCTAAATAGCCTGAGGGTGGCCCCAAACCCCACCAACCACAAGGGTGTAAAGCACCAAACAAGAAAGAACATACAACTGAGATCGACTGAGTGAGCATACTAATACAAGTCAGACGGTTGTTGCTCCAAAAAACTGTTCTGGTGTATCTTTTCTTTCACTAGTGATTTTGAATGCTAATTTTTGAGCCATGGCCAAATGCAAAGGCTATCACCAATCCAATACATGGATCTGTTGCACCATTGCCATCGAATCGAGGTAATCGAGGTACTCCCCCATGTCATGAGGGATTTCTCCAGCAGGTATTCCCAAGCAAAGGTTGAAAAACTATCCAATGATTGATTGGCAGTTCCTGACGATTCAGTTTCAATCACTTCGATTAGGGGAACTCATGCTGTGCTTGGCAACTAGCCTGCGCGTCCTGCCTCACCCTCGTTTCCTTCAATCTCGGCCTCCACCCTGCAAGGCACTTGCAGTAGGCGACTTTTTGAACGTCTCGTTTGCCAACGCTCGCCAGAACTTGCTGGAAAATGACTCATTATACAGTGTAGATAATTGTATATCTATACAAATCAAATCCATCGCACTGCTCGCCCTCACTTCCGAATTTAAGGGTTTTTGACTCTTCGTCATAGTCACCTGTTTCATCCATTCCTGTTTTCTTGGTGTGGCAGGCAAAGGCATCGCCGGCACAAAAGACCGCAACCAAACAGTGGGATCCAGAGGCTGGCCACAGCATGCCATCTATCCAACACTCTGACTAAAGGGTTGCTGGTGAATCAAAGGGCCGGACAAACCATACAACAAACTCGATGAAAGCAGTCTGTGAATGTCGTGCATGTCACTTTACGCTTTCTACGTTCTAGGAACCTGTGTGGGCATGAAACACTCAGAAGAAGCCCATTTTCAGGCAATGTTTGGCAAACTGTTTATTCAACCAGAATCAACTTGCATCCTAGTTCTTAAGTACTCACCCAACCTGCCCGATAATCCTCCCAGAGTGGACCCGAGTGAATGTCGGACATGGGATTCTTTGCCCTATATCCCTAGCCTTTAGCAAGTAGCTCGAATGCTCTGCCCACATAAAAAGGACACTTTAAACTTTAGGAGCTTTGGACTGGCCAAATAGATTTGAGATGATTTTACTTAACCACATGTCACTCCGTTCGGAAGTTCTTACACCACCACGTAGCATCGCATGTTTCTTCATCTTTAGAACCACTGCTTGCCTAGTAGAGCGGTACCTGGCTACATTAGGTGTTTTGCTTTCGTCCACTCAAATGTCTGGAGCACAGACCTGCCTGGCAATCTCGGTCTTTAGATCTTTGATCTGCTCCTGGCAGGGACTCTCTAATCGAAATAGAAGGGAACAACTTGTTTTTGCTTCAAAATTCCTCTGGGGCTGTCCCCAACAATGTGTCAGAAGTTGACATAGCTTTTTCATTTCTTCCCGAGCACGTTGTTAAGGTGAAGGATTGTGTAACCACTGCGTGTGAACATCTGTGACTTCTGTGGTGGTGTATACCTATGCCAAACATCCTCCAAAGAAAGTTACCAGTGCACACAAGAAATTAAAGTCTTGTGCCAATAGAGGACCAGCAAAGGACTTGGACTGCAAACCATCCCTCTTGTATGTTCTGAAGCTCATGGGAAATGGGACAATCATGGACAATCAATGATTTCCGCTGCAACTGCTTTCGTCTCCTCTTGAGCCTGCAATTCGCATTGCAACCGCTCAATCTCAGCGATCTCTTGCGCCTTCTCCTGCCGCAGTGTGCCACGTGGCGCTGAAAGAAGACTGCCAGGCACAACCCCCTACGCAGGTCACACTACCTTCTTGGGCAACTGGCAAATTTCCTCAGATTTCTACTCTAACCAGCAACCGCTCATCTAAAGAACCGACGAAGCCCGGACGAAATAAACCGAGGCAACGAACAACCCTTCCACGTCAGTGCAAAGGCTTATGTGCCGACACTGTGGTAGTTTATATAGGTTTATGATGCAGAACGCCTCCATGTTGAAGGGCGCGTCGCTGATCTTCTCGACCTCATCACCGTCGATGAGGCCCATCAAGTCTTGCCCTGGCGGATCCACAGTTGTCACGGAGGAAAGATCAACGGTTAGACGAGGATTTCGGCATACGTGACTTATTCTGTTTGTAAGGGAGTTCTTAACGAAAGAAGTAAGGCGAGAAGATTCAATAAATTCAATAATCTAATCTAATTTGACAAGAGGTCACCACAATCGATCGTCGAAACACATGGTGGTGTCTCATCTTGGCTCCACTGGGTCTACCCTCCCAAGAATGAACATCGCATTGCGCAAATATTTGTGCTGGTCGAAATAAGCCGAGTTGTTGTAGAACATGCTGGCTTTTCCATGGATGAAGAGTCCGAGAGGAAACATGGTGCACTCAAGCCATTTCAAGGTACCATTTGATCCCATCTGAAGGTTTTTTTAGACAAAATCTCTCCACCGACAACGTGCCATACCCACTATGTCAAACAGTCGTGGTTCCCCAAATAGCAATCAACAGTATTCTTATGTATTCTAGATGTGTCAAGATATCCGCTGCCCCAGCACCGTCAAGTGAACACTGCATGTATTTTACCTCAATCCCTTGCTCCCCAATTGTTTCGCTTATTTAGGCTAGAGGTCATAGAGGAAACCCAGAAACCACCTGAGATAAACTCAATCCTGCCGGGTTTCAAACTATAGCCAACCCGTACAACTTGCCCCAAGCCTTGGGCCACCCATTGCCCCGCCTATCACTTTGCGCTTATCGGGCGGCAAAGCCGCAAGAAGTCGCTTGAAGTCCTAGCGACATGCACACAGATGGCAGCACGAGCTCGAAAACAGATTGGTTTGGCCTCAAAATGCGATGCCTGAACCATTTTTCACTCATGTAGAACTGTAGAACTGGAACTGATCCAAAACAAGGTCCACTCCGCGGACAGCACATCAATTAGCTGCCAGCTTGGTGTTCATTCCCCATCTCAGAGGTTTTGATTCCAGGAGAATCACCTACCGGACCTACCGGAACACCACTGAATAAGGGCTTTGAACTTGCTTTCCTGTGACTATCTGAACATGCTCCGGTCTCAACATTTTGGTCTCGAGATTTTGGTTTCCACACGGTCACAAAATCCCCAAGCAAATGATGCCGCTCATCTCTGAGTTCTTCAGTGCGGGAGTCTCCTTCCCCAAAAACCTCACACCCTCACTTCACTACTAGACTCACTAGATTTGGAACATTGCCCGCTCTGACAATGCTTCGAGCCATCCCTTTTGGTCCTGTTTCAAACAAGCAAACCAAATGCAATTGAAAGGACATCTGTCGACAACATCTCCTACTCCCTTGGACTTGGACACAGGAATTCTTCTTCCAGAAGTGGTTTGGAATCCTTATTTGTAAACCATCAAATCGCCTTTCTTTCCTAGAACTGTGGAGAATGAAGGCGTACTCTGGGCTGCTTTCCAAATGTCCAAATGATACTGGCTTGAGTCTATCCTGGAAAGATTACTTCAAGGACTCCTTGGAAAACATCCAATCTATATATGTACATCCCCGTGACTTGAGACTCAACAGAAAAAAAGGGCTTCTGGTCAGTCGTTTCGGTTCGGTGGGGGGCTGAGTGCCATGGGCAGTGAACCCGTCTCTCACCGACTGTTCGGTTGGTAGCCGCAACTCACCCCACCTCGGCCATGGCCACTTCGGGTGCAGCGTCGTCCACCGACTCCTGGAGGGTTTGGGTTCGGCCAGTGCACACTCTTCAAGGCGTTCTTTTCAAACGCCTATAGGCCTATATAAAGCATAATTATGTGTGTGCGTAACCTTCAAAGACGCTTTTGGAGAAAAAAGGGTCTTGAACTATAGCTATTATATGCTATTATAGCACAAATACCCATGTGAATTCTGATTGTCTTTCATTTTTGTTTTTAACTTATATAACAATACCCTCACGCGACTGCTTCTGCTGTTTGAAAGGTAACTTCTGTCCGCTACTTGTTTGGGTGTGGGCTTTCGCTGAGCCAGCGCGAGTTGGGTTGTTCATCGGCGCTTTAGTGTTTGCTTCCGCGCACAGGGTTCTGGTGCTTGCTCTGTGTACTTTTCCTGCTTGTTTTACTTGATAGGATGGTGCTTGATAGAATGAAGGAAGACAAACGAGACATGCTTTGGCTGATTCTTTTCGCAGACCACCAGTGCAAAAATGCTGAATTTGCGAGCTTCTGTTAGCTGGCAAAGAAACATGCCCAAATGGCACCCGGAAGATGCAAAACAAACAAGCAGCTAAAGCAGCATCACTAGCACCATTGCTTCCTAAGCAAGTGTCCCAGAGTGGTTTCTCCAAGCCGTGGTGGGGACACTTAGGAATCCACTACGTTTTCATCATCGTAATCGTAATTTCCTTCTCCTTGTTGCATCTTATGCTGTTTGGATTGGTTACAAAAGATTCCTTCCAAATACAATTCAACCTAGGTTCTGGCAAGACTTGGAGAATTGTGCAAGGCAGCACCATCAAAACTGCACCCGATTCTTCCTGTTGTTCTACTCGAAACGTTAGATTTACCGCCCCGGGATGTAGCATCATTCCTCTTTTTGCAGTTTCTATATTGTCTACATATAAAGTATATATGTATATCCCCTGTGCACCCATGCGCACAAAATGTGCATGCGCGGAGCTTCCGCCACTACAAATGGGTGCAACAAGTGCTTATGACTCACCTCGAACTTGCGGATGCTGCGCCACGCTCCTCACGAACCCTTCCACTATTGCACGTACGAAGAAAAGCCACACAGTATGTACAAGGCGTGCGTGAATGCATTATGGTTTTTTGGTAAGTCAAACAAAAATGCATATGAGCACAACCTACAAGCGGCGTACTTAAGTCAACCCACGTCGCGTGAAGTCAGCTCACTGCATGGGCACAAGGTTTCAGCGAGGAGTCAACCCACTCGCGTGAAGTCGACTCTCCTTGGTCAAGGCACAATGGGCACACTTGAAATATGAGCACGGCAGAAAAATGATATGTTCAAAGAAAAGTGTACCCACACTGTGTTATGGCAGGCATTTGGCCTTGCTTTCTAGATGTTTCAAGCCCAAATCTCAATGGCACAGCACCATTCACACCAATGCACAACTTAGAGAATAGCTTGCGTGCGCACACACACACAAGTGACTATAGGCCTCTGCGCGAGCCCCGCGCGACCCCGCGCGAGGTTCGCGCGAGCACGACTCCTACAGTCGTCCTGTACATTCTTCCTACGGTCAACCAAAGCAAAAGCAGCAGGAGCTCTGCGTCAAAACTGTCACAAATCCTTGACCCTTCACCGCTGTGGAAGCTGCCCTCCCCCAAAGAACAGATTCATAAATACAAACAAGTGACAATCAGGCACACCATGGGCACTTGTAGATCAATACAATCTATGCTTTTATATCCCTCTAGAGTGCAGTGCTGCAAGGGCACACGGTTTCGAGTCGACTTTACACAAGCTGAGTCGACTTGACGCTAGTACCTGAGGTGCATCTAATTCAAATCAATTCAATAATCTAATTTTATAATTCGGGGTCGAAAACTGTTCATGGGTCGCTTCTTTTTGAGCCCGGCTCGTAAGTCTCAATATGTCTCAATTATAGATGGCAGTCTGCTTTAGGAGAATTCCATGATGCACAGGGCGGAACAGTGAAGTATCAATCAATGGGGTCGTGACATCTTGATCGAACGACTGATGGGAACATATCGATAGAATGCGCAATAGTCTTCATCGTCTCTCATGCACCTGGGGACATAAGTGAAGAGCATCCGGTCTTCTTATGCTTAGAGAATACACAGCTGGTCATTGCTTCAAAATTCTGGACAACCAATCCTAAATGCTTCACTTTGTACCCGAATTGAGCATTGCTTGGGGTGCAAAACTTGGACCTTGGGGGAGTCGTAGGCATATGTTTTTGTCGTCCGCGTTCCAGGCAGGCGGATGGGGATTTGCATGCCCAAACAAAACTGAAGAAAATTGCAAGTTCAGCCCATGATATACCCAAGTCAGATTACATTCCTGCAGTTATGCGTGAACTTTGGGCCATTGGATCACAAGCTAACATTTCCATACCACTGCTCCGAATGTTATTCCTCACAACCATGTCAAACACATGTTATGACAAAACCTAGACTGCGAAAGATTGACGATACACACCGTACGTAATTGAGGTTAAAACAATGTCAGGAAGCAAACTAATTTTCACAAGCTATAGCATGGCATTGGCAAGGTGCGGAGTGCTGGCAGGAGCGGCCTTGCCATCGGCTTAAAAGTAAGTACTTATAATATGTAGCTATGGCCAACGAGATGGTGGAGACAAGATTGTGGATCTACAACACAAAAACGATATTCTCGCTTGAACAAAAAGCGCTGGTGCCCTCTACTACAATACAACAAGTACTATAGTTCGGGCATGTTCAGTTCATCGCAGCAGCTAATGATGTCCGACCTTTTGTTCTTTTCATAGGCGCCGACATTGTGGATAAACATACACCCACCCACCCACTACCATTGACCATTGAGACCATTGATTTGACGCTTCAGATGGGTCGCTCTTTCCAAAGGGCAGATTGAGGGACACAGGATAGAGATACTACCAACCCTAGGTGTTGATGACGAGGCGGTGACAACAATTAGATAGATTAGGTTGGATCGCCCGTCATCCCCAAAAAGAAAATATAGAATATAATAGAAACGTATAGAAACCTCTTGTTCAAGGCAGGCAGCGGGTGGACGACTGTTGACCCTGGGGTGCATCAGGGGGTCACAGCCAAAATAGAGGAACCACCATCCGCACACACTTGTGGATATGCATACGGAACTGAAAGCGGTGCCACACGCCGGCCTAGGGTTCCAATTCCTAAGGGTACACGTATGAACCACTGGATCCTGGAGGTCTTCAAGAGAAAGTAGGGCCCAAAGGAAAAGACGATCGACGAGCCGACAAGATGACGTCGTGGCGTGCAAGTCTGCGGCTACTTAGGTATCATGTCTTGAGGTTCTGGGCTTAGCCTCATGCCATACAAAATTCGCAAGTACGTCACTGGACGTCCCCAGTGATATCAGTACCGCCGCAGAAGCCTCTTCGTTGGACTGTCACTTCTGTGGGGTAGACAGCCCCCTGCTGCAAACCAAAGAAACAAAAGCAACAACAATCCGAAAGGATCCCTGTGATTCCAAGGGTTACACACACACGCCTCCCCGAGGGGAGGCGTAAAGCTAAGGTGAGGGCAAATGTGCACGCGTGCGTGCACAAGAGACAACAAAAGAATGAAGACATGACAGGAGGACGAGACGGGACAAAGGTGCGTGTGGTTGAAATGAAAGGGGAACCAAGTGCACAGGGACACCCGACGAAGCCCCCCTCATTGTAAAGACCTGGGCGACCTGAAACCTGTGTTGAAATGTATGTAGAAGTGCACGTACAGACTAAGGCCGGGACCAATGTGCGCGCAAACGAAGAAAAGGATGAGATGACCAGACATGAAGACAGGAGGACATGAAAGAAAAGAGGAAACAAAAGTGTGTGAAGGGGAAGGGAGGAAAGGGGAACCAAATGGAAGGGACGAGAACCGATGAAGCCAAACCTCATTACAACGACCTAGGAAACCTGCCTCGTTTCAATGTACACGCTGTATGTGCACCCAAGGTCGCGACAGGTTCCAACGAACCTCAAAAGTACTTTGGTCGCTCTGACCACGTTGAGGCGTTAAGCCAGCTTGGACCGCTGCGGTCACGTAGAGGCATGAGCCAACTTGGAATTCCAAAGATGAGACAAAAATCATCGTACGTACGGCCTGGGCCACCTTCGCCCGCTATGGGCACTTACGTTTCCAAAGCAAGGGAAACAGCGACAAACCCCCGTTCAACGGGTCCACGGGAGGCACTCTGCGGGCTCATCCCGGACGCACTTATGGATATGCATACGGAACTGAAAGCGGTGCCACACGCCGGCCTAGGGTTCCAATTCCTAAGGGTACACGTATGAACCACTGGATCCTGGAGGTCTTCAAGAGGAAGTAGGGCCCAAAGGAAAAGGCGATCGACGAGCCGACAAGATGACGTCGTGGCGTGCAAGTCTGCGGCTACTTAGGTATCATGTCTTGAGGTTCTGGGCTTAGCCTCATGCCATACAAAATTCGCAGGTACGTCACTGGACGTCTCCAGTGATATCAGTACCGCCACAGAAGCCTCTTCGTTGGACTGTCACTTCTGTGGGGTAGACAGTCCCCCTGCTGCAAACCAAAGAAACAAAAGCAACAACAATCCGAAAGGATCCCTGTGATTCCAAGGGTTACACACACACACACACGCGCACACACAGAAGAGACAGCTGCTGTATGAAGACAAGTTGCATCAAACTTTGGATACATTTCTAGCTTTCGCTTCACCATCCTGTGTCGAAAGAAACCTGTTTGAACCGGGAACAAGTGCGCAAGTGGCACCTCCACTCATGGAAGTTACTCTTTGACGATCCTCGTCCGGTCACTTGCGATCCGCCGAGGCGTAGTGATGCTTAGTGTATCGTTGGGAAACTGCAATCTTCGATTCTATCCACAGGGCACTCTGGCACCTTCACCCAATCGAAAACCCGTCCTTGAACATCTTGGAGGACATACCACCTTGGTTGAACATGCAAAGGCCTGGGTTTTGGATGCCAAACCACTTAATAAGTCAGTATATATATATATACAAAGAAATCTGGGCCTCATGAGGGGTCATATCCTGGAAAGGACAAGTAGATCAGTTCACCTCATGGGGAGCTGGTCCTTTATTTTGTTGACAGCCATGGGCGAACCACATCAGTGTAACTCTCTGAGTTTCTCTGGGTCAAAAAGAGGCAAATGCTTGGCTCTGAGTTGGTAGCTTCTAAAGCCCTGCTGGCCATCTACAGCTGACAAGAAAGGCATGCTTCAACTGGCAAGGGCACTGCGCCTCAGCAAAGTGTTGGTTTTTACAGTCTCAAAACTGACACATCAATGTGAAATACGAATCCACCAGTATATATATATATATATATGAGCGGAAAAATAATTCTGCCCAAGCAGAACAGCTTCGCTAACTGGATTCTCGGCTCCGGGCCATGATCCGTCTGTGGCAACAAATTCTTCACGAAGGAATCTTGGTAGAGTTGGAATCCTGGCGCTGGGAAACTCGGAGGTTGCTTTGATAGCTTCATATCCGGGTGGTGTCACAAGCGGACCCAAACACAACTAGGTCGGTGGACAGCAGCTGGTTGGCTGGTTGGCCTGACTGACTAAGGGTAGAAAAGGACCTCTGGAGTGCAACCCACCAGCACTGCCACCTTGTCAAGTGGCAAAACGCAAATTCTTTGTAACTACCGGCCGGTATCGTTTGTGAAGGACACGTTTTCCTGCTCCGCAGGGCAGTCATGGTTTGGCGTGTTTTTCCCATGCCATTGACACATCTCACGCGCATGAGAATGCCAACGCTCTTTTCAGTTCCAAGAACATGAGCAAACCTCACAGAATCTGACACAATAGCAGGCTACAGGCTGCCGCGTAGGCTGTGAACCAGGCCAAGCCCTGCCTGGATACCAGCTTTCCAACTCCTTGTGTTGCGTCCGGATGGCAGTCTTGGCAGCCATGTTTTCCTCCTCCGCCTCAGGTTAGTGTGGCCTGTGATCATGTAAGTTCTCACAAGGGAACTTGCAACTAACAGGGTTTGGGTACCAATCTGGAATGCTTCAAGAAACAACAACATATTCTGTATATAAACCATTAAGAACCCCTACCTGAACCCTGATTTGCAGTTTTTGTCAATCTCGCGCTGGAAAGCATGACGCGGAACATGCGCGAAAAGAGGAGCTCACAAAGGCTACAAAGCTAAGGCAGCAACAAACAAATCAGCACAATTACAGTCATTGTTGTTTTTAGCTTCGCCTGAAAATTACCCGTGCCGGATAAAGGGCGTTTTGCGGGGTCTAGGTTATAGCTTAGCTTCATTCGGGAGCACTCGGTCTGACAACCCTTAAAACTAACCTGCACTTGTGCCCACAGCCATAAAATTGATCCACTTCTCTTGTTTTCTTGACAAAGCATTACACTCAGCAGTTACTGCCACAGGTGTGGTAGTGCCGTGTGTTCATACGTGGACCCAGTAAGTGCAATGGTCCACCAAATGGATGGAGGTGGAAGGCTCCCTTTGCCAGCACTTTTTACTCTATGCCGCTATGCTTTCAGTTTCGCTCGTTTTGATTCGCTGCAAAGGACCCTCTCACACACACCACAGCTTGTTTGTCATTCATGGCGCTCAATGTTCACCCTACGAGCCGTTAATCTGCTAGGCCTGGCAAACAGAATCAGCTGTCAGCTGCCTGCAAGTGTCAGA
Organism: Porites rus; assembly: GCA_964035705.1. Classification (NCBI taxonomy): domain Eukaryota; kingdom Metazoa; phylum Cnidaria; class Anthozoa; order Scleractinia; family Poritidae; genus Porites; species Porites rus. The sequence continues at coordinate 177,059 of CAXIVM010001248.1, forward strand.
GTTCCCCAAATCATTCCTACAGATGTTTCTGTTTTCTTGTATCCTAATCCTGCCTTACAATGTTCAATAAACCCCGCTAGGACGAAAAGCAATGCATCTTGTCGCTTCAAGACCCATTTTGCAAGTTGAACATTTTGGTTATGAGACAAGAGGAGTGAAAGAACTTGAATATAGAGTGAGATGTCCACGGAGTGCATACGCGGCTTTGCATCCACTTGCAAGCGGATTCGTGCTGAGTGGAGAAACCTCTTTTCCACCCTGCCAAGCAGAGTCTCCATGGGTGTTGACAGCTTGAAACCCAGAAAATAAACCTGTGGTCACAAGCCACCTTCTCCTACATTTTCTTTCACATCCTCGCTTGGAGGAACAATGAAACAAATGGTTCGCTACGGGGTGACAGCTCCAAGCAAGACTTTGCCTGCATTTCATGAACGTGTCCACGTCCTTCAACTGAACCACATTCACCCTTCCTTCCCTACCCCATAGGGTGAAATCGTGTCTTTCCAGCAAGCACTCTCGGAGCTTTTGCCTCCTGAAGGTCCCGCTCGAAGTTCTTCTGCCGCTGCAGGAACTTCGCCTTCCCCACGACCGAGGTTCCAAAGGTCCGGCGTGCCGTCGGACGCCGGACGTTTTGAAACTGCAACATGAACGGAAAACCCCAAAGAACACAGCCACCTATAAGAAAACTATGTAATGTTCAATTATTTTGTTATATACATGTTATTACAGTATATGCTACTGATTGTTATTGGAAAGAGTGACAGTCGACCTTTGCAACATCTGAACACCACGCTTTAGTGGATTCACATCGAACCCACCAGACCTTTAGGGTAGTTCTACTTGGCAGTGGCTCAATGTGGTTTGATGCCGATTGTCGCTTCTTGTTCGTCACTTTTGGGTCTTGCGGGGGTGCACCGATCCTCTAAGTCCGAGATGATGTTGTGCATCTGCTCCGGATGCTCGCGCTTCAACTGCCGAACTTCCTGCGGCTCGGGCACATGTGGCCGAGACGGAACAAACCGCTAACGCGGAGGAGTAAAACAAATGCACTGATGGTGGAAAAACATGAGTTGCCCTCAGTGCCTGGTACGAAGCAATATCACCGAGGGTGTCACCAGGGGCAAGCCCAGTGAAATTACAAAGCAGGGGTTGGGCCTTCCTAGAAAACATGTGGGATCATTGCGCGCGGCCTTCACAAAAGCGCTGATTCTACATTGAAAAGCCTTCTTCGGCATCTTCATTTTTCTTTCGTGGAAATGGGAGCAAAGGAATGGAACCAATCACAGTGTCATTAACTTCACTTATTAAAGTCAACGTATTTTACCACGCAGCTATAAAGTATTATACAGTATACATGAAATAGAATATTTTGTGCGCAAAAACAAAAATATCCTTTCCAAGTTCCTCACTCAAAGGATCTGCAGAACCTTTTCTCTTTGGAGCTTGGTTTGATGCTTGGGTCCTCTGAGCCCCCGGGCACGGACTGGAATCTGATGGGCTGGGCCACCATGGCCCCTTCCACAGTGCGGGAGTCTTGGCCGCCGGTTCTGCTAAGGGAGCAAGGGTTGGTCGCTTGACTGGCCGCGGGGGCTTACCCCACCTGTGTGGGGGGCAAGTCAGCCCCTCTGTCGGCAGGGTCGGCCCAGTAGGTGGAGCAGGCACTGGTTGTGGCTGGACACCGAAGGCCACCTCCAACTGTTGTATGTGACCACCACGGCGGTCGTCCCAAAGGGCAGAGGCCAGGTCGGCCTCCTCATTCAGATCAGCCATGTCCAGGCTGGTCACAGAATCCGCATCGAGGGTATCGCCCTCCAAAACGGTGTCCCCGTGGACATCCACAACTGCGAGGCTAGAATCCACTGGCGAAGCCCTGGCGTCGAGTCAAAAAGAAGTCGCACGATGTAGTCGCAGATTTACAAATCCTCTGCAGTGAAATGTCACTGCTTCTCAATTGAACCAAAATGTCCCGGTGAAACATTTCAGTGACTTTTGTGAACATAAAACTTGCAACCGCAAGCTAAATGCAAGTGTTATATATATATATATGACTGAGTGCACTGGTCCTCGCACTGTTTTCCATCTGCCAGCCTTGTCAGAACTGTCTCAAGTCAAAATGAAACGGTGGCCACAAAGTAAGGACATGAAGAGCTGGATGACGCCCAAGTGCAAATGCTCAAGAGAACATGCCACAGTCAGCCAATCAAATGCCCTCGCAACCACTTTCCAGAAAGGACCGGACGCGGCCGAAGGCTGAGTCGAGTACTCAGCTGGAGCTAGGCGCCGCCAGGAAAACTAGGACCAGGGAGCAAAATGGGGTAGAGCTCCGCTGCTCGTTCAATGCGCAGTCGACTGTCAAAAGGCAACTCGCCGAAAACTGAAAGTGCTCCTACTTCTTGAAGGTAGTGTGAAAAAGTTTGCAATGATTTCAACCTCATTCTCCATAATATCTTGACAATGTCTTCACCAGCTCGATACGCAGTGATAGCGCCACCACTGCGCATGGAAGCCGGAGTCAGGCCCAGGGTCTTTGGAACCCCCAAAGCAGCCAGAATGGCGTCCCGACGTCGCCGAAAGGACGATGGTGACCCGGCATACAGAGGTTCGCCAGCTTGCAGCCCACTGAAAACGCTATCCAATGCGGCCACAACTGACGCAGAAGTGATCTTAGCATGTTGCACCACTCCAAGACCCCTTCGCCGGCTTTTCGGGCGCCGTATGCAGAGGAAGCAAACATCTGGCTGTTCGTATACAAGGTCTCTGGGTAGTAGAAGGTCGAACCTCGTGGCTCCAAGAGGCTCGCCCGGCCTGCAGATTCCAAAATATGAAAGCAGCATAATACCCTAAGTCACCCAAATTAGTAATTTTACTAACCATAAAATTTACGTAAATTTTTGGTTTTACTAAGGAAAATTTACGTAAAAATTTACGTAAATTTAATAGTAAACCCAATATAGGTTATGAGTAAATCCAATTTAGGTTATTAGTAAATCCAATTTAGGTTATTAGTAAATTTTTTAGGTTATGAGTAAATTTTTGTGAGCATGATTTTGAAGCAGAAAATGTCTCTATTTATGTGAGTTGGCTTTCTCCAAAGAGGCAGGTTTTCTACAGGACAACATGTACTTGAGGATATTTGCGCTATGGATTTTTGTTTTTGTTGACTGAGCATGCCAGGAGGTGTGGACTTTGCCTTTACTTGAAGGGATTGCATTTACTTGAGCATGTGTACCCTTCTTGACTTGAACAAAACATTTTTACTTGAGGGTGTCTACTTGAGGGAGTAAATTTACTTGAGGATATGTACTTTTCTTCACTTTAGGAAGAAGAGCATTCTCTGATTCTCTAATGGTTTTTGCCAGTGTGAGGGTGCATGTTTTATGTGAGAGATCTTTTGGCTCTGTGAGAAGAAGAAAAAGAAGAAGAACAAGAGACACCTCAGCAAGAAGGAAACAAGCAGTGAAAGGGCCAGGAAATTGCGCAAAGCTGACAAGATTCTTGGACTGAACTTTAAACAAGTTTGTTTGTTGAAAATTAATTGTTCAAGTTTGTATTAACTGCAGCAAATGAACAAGAGTTATGTCAATGTTGGCTTGAAACCATTGTCAGGAGGCGTGACCGCATCAATGCCATGATGGACTTGATGAGGGCGCTGCAAGATGACAGCAGTTCATCTCTGGAATCCTTGGAGTGAAAAAGACACAAGCAGCCTTTGGGGTAGAGTTGAGGGCACGCATTGTGACATGATGTTGAGAAGCTGTTACATGAAGAAGATCTGACTTTACTTGAGAAGCTTTTACATGAGGGTGTGACTTTACCTGTTGAGCTTTTACTTGAGGATGTGATTTCACTTGAGCATGGCACACTTTACTTGAGCATGGCAGACTTTACTTGAGCATGGCACACTTTACTTGAGCATGGCAGACATTACTTGAGGACGGTTTTACTTGAGTGTATTTTACTTCAGTGGTTGAGACTTTGTGTAAGTATACTTTACATGAGGATGCCATTCAACTTGGAATTGTGCGCTTAGTCTTGTTTAGTTTTGTTGTGAGTTGAAGTGTATTTGATATGTATTTATGAAATTTAGTTCAAAAACTATAAATTCAAGAGAAAATATTGATGAATTCTTGATGAACTTTTGATGCACTTTTGATGCACTTCTGATGTACTTTTGATGTACTTTTCAAAAGTGTATACACTTTTGATCAAAAGTGTAAACACTTTTGTTAAAAGTGTATACACTTTTGAAAAGTACATCAGAAGTGCATCAAAAATTCATACATTTTTTTGACAGATTTTTTGAAAAGCTATATTCTGCATCATATTGTCAGCAAAAAGATATCTAGCATTCTTGTGGGTTTATCCTTTACCTGAGAATGTAATGCTTTTGCACAAAGAGTTGATCAGCATTGTATGTTGTTCAATTTGAACTTGGACCTGAGAATGTAAAGCTTTTGCACAAAGAGTTGATCAGCATTGTATGTTGTTCAAATTGAAGTTGTTGAGAGTTTACTGCGCAGCTGGCTTATTGGTTGTTGTTTACTTTTGCAGCTAGATTGATCTCAAAGAGCTTTGAAAGGTTTGAAAGATAGGTGCAGTAGCTTGTTGGCATTGGCATGGCAGAGGAAGAGATTCCCATGGGCCAAGTCACTCCTGAGGAGAAGGACGATGGTGTAGTTGAAGAGCCCAGTACACCTGTGAAGCAAAGGCCAGCTTCCAAAGCAAAGACCCCAAAATCCAAGAGCCCAAAAGCAAAGAGCCCTAAAGGGAAGAAGCCCAAAGCAAAAGGAAAGAGCAAGCCAAAGCCAAAGCCAAAGGCAGGCTCTTTGAAAAGGCCTGCTGCCAGTGGAGAAACCGTGCAGCCAAAGAAGAAGCCAGCAGCTCATGGCTGGGCAGCAGGGTTGCAGGAGGATCAGGAGGAGGAAGCACCAGAAGTTGAAGAGGATGAACCAAGAGAATGTGGAGGAGGAGGAGTAGGAGGAGGAGCAGGACAATGCAGACTTCTTCTAGTGCGATGAGGCCAAGAAGGACAGGTCGAAGGACAACAAGTTTCAGGCCTTGTTGTCTGAGGGCTCTCTGCCAGACTATGTTGCGCAGGCTTGGAAGAAGACCTTGAGCATGAAGAAGGGACGCACAGAAGAACAGCGCAAGATAGTGAACCAAGTCCTGGACAGGACAAAGGATGGAAAGCTCATGGTGCTTATACCCAAGTTATTTTTCTTGTGCTTGTCTTTCCTGTGTGCTTATACCTGAGTGTGTGTGCTTGTGGTTTTATCCAAATGTCTCTACTTGTGGCTATATGTTTTACAAATTACTTTCTTCAAAAGATGTGTTTTAGATGCAGTTTTGAATATTTGCAAATCAAAAAGTAATGAAAAAATAGGAAAAACCCTTAGTGAAGACCAACCTAAATAAATTTAGGCTGTACCTAAATCAAATTTACATTTACTAACCCATTTACACTTTTTGCCACCTAAATTCATCAATTTACGTAAATCCAATAAAAATGTAAATTTACTAATTTCGGTGACTTAGGGTACTCAGAAAGCGCCGCCAGCCCCAGAGAGAAGCAATGGATACCATGGCTCGGAACAGGACTAGTGGCAGGGGGTGCGGTGTCTAACGGGTTCCAGGCTTTCCCATCGAACAACCAACTGCCATGCTCTGCCCATGAAAGGCCGGAAGTCTGGTTGCCATCGTTGCACTGCCGTCAACAAATGCCTGTACAGGTAAAGCGAAGCCCCTTCGGCAAACAAATCCCGGCCGAAGGCTTCCAAGAGCTCAACCAACGTCTGAGGGCAAACGATCAGTTGTTCGAAAGTGCTAACTCGAAGAGATCTAAGGCACCACGCTCGAAATCTTTCCCAAACTCGAGAACCGATCAGTTCAGCGGCCTCTACAAGTGTGGCATTGTCAAGCAAATGAACGGGTCTGCTAGACTGCCTGGGATACCTCGGACCAGGCTTTGATGCGCTTTCGATCAGGTCGCAACCCAGCATCAATGAGAAGAGCTAAGGAGATCCACTTGCAAAGAATATTTGGGTAAGTCTGAGCAACTCGTGTCCAACAAGCTTTATGGATTCGAGACCAGCCTACCAACTTCCGATGTTCATGATCCCGCAGACAAAACAGGCTTTGCCCTCGAAGATGACAATTCGTCAGAAAACGAGTCCTCTTCCTCCAAGGGCAGTTGCACCTGCAATAGTCCAAACGAAAAAGATTCTCTGGGTTTTGGGATCCCAGCTGAATTCAAGCATCAAGCAGCCAAAGGAAGGAGCCATCTGGATTTTCAACCCAGTAAAGTAAATCATGTTCACACGCAACCGAAATCAATTCTGCTAGCCAATCGGCGTGATCATTCCCTTCTGAGACCGCCTTGAACATTCTGGCAGTCAGATCATGGAGGCCCCTCGGGCTGGCCCTGCTTCGGATAGGCGGTCGAACTGCTCTCGAAAAGGACCTACAGAAAATAGCCGCACCCATTGCAAAGAAAACTTCAAGCTCAATCAGGCGCCTGATCATCGTTCGAAGCGACTGCGGACAAGTCTTGGTTGTCCCCATCTTCGAGCTCGAAGGTGAGGGCCCAGACAGAGCCCTCCTCTACAATACGCCTGGCAACACCTTTCTTCCCAGAATACAAGCCTAAATAACCTTTCGTAGGAGGAAGGCTGTCTACCGGCCTCCAATCTAAAGGAGCCTTCCAGGCTTGAGGAAAAATGAACTGACTCGCATCGAACTGGCTCAGAAGATTAGCAAGTTCATCGGGCCACGAAAACTCATGGAGCGAGGTCGATGGGAAACAAAATTCTTGGCTACCTCTTGAAGTCGAAACATCTCTCAGCCCCCGGCCATTCCGAGAAACCTTCTTAGCACGGTTTTTAGCGAAAAACATCTTGCTGCGCAACACTCGAGACGAGGCTAGAGGTAGGGAATCCTCGCTACGAAGCTCATCAAAATCCGGCAAACCTGAAAGTTCAAACGGGTCTGCACAAAAAGAAACAAGGAACTCGTCTAGCCGACAACATCTTTCAGGGGTACTGGGGGAGAGGAACGCTCTTTTAGCCATTCTGGCAAATCCCGAGACGGACGGCGAACCGACTTGCCTCGGGTCGGATCATCTGCCACATTGACATTGGTGGGAACGTACCCGGCATGCGAAATCAACCCACATCCAAGGTGAATAGGTAAGCTTTGCTGAAGGACTTGGTTCAGCCCTGAACTGGAGGATCTCCCTTTTATCCAGCAGCCCAGAGCAACTTGTGAGTCGGCAAAGTACATAGTTCGATTTGGAAACCCAGCGAACACTGACTCGGCTTCGGCACGAACCATGCCTTGCAGCTCTCCAATGTTAATATGCAGGCCATCCCGACTCTTCTCACGAAGAACCTCTTCGAATTGCAAACCTGTCACCAACAACTGATGAAGAGGATGAGCATGGAAAGTGTCACCTCCAGGAAGCTCGTCCGCAGTCTGAAGCTCGCCATGGACTCTATCGAGGGCTCTTGCAGGAGAAAGTAACTTCACCCAGGTATTCTTTCTGAGTTTGTGTCGATGCACCTCTCCCACAATCCAGGAAGGAAGCCGAGCTTTGCAGACGGCAAGGCCCCACGATGAGGCATCAGAAGCATATACGTCGCTTGCGTTCGCAGCTTTCAAGAAAGTGAGAGCAAGCGGCGCCAAAGCTACAATGAGGATGAGCTCGGACAACAACTCGTCTGACAACCGAAGAACAGTTCTGGAATTCTCTGAACTCTGTAAAGCTGCATAGCAAACATTGAGCAAGGACAGCAGCCGCCTCTTGTACAAGAAAACTGAGGTCCACGACCCAATGAGTACATTCAGCAGTGAAATGGTGCACACGCCCAACTTAATCACTCCAGTGGTGGCAAACAGCAGAGGGACCACGCGCTTCAGGTTCGCTCGAACCATTCCTGAGACGCCATCCACGTGCGCCCCCCAAAACTCGGCCTCGTCCTCCAGTCGGAAAGTCTTCCCAGCATAAGGAATCAATCCCAGTGCGGTGTATTTAGCCAGAGCAGCATCCAGCTTATGACCGCTTTGAATGGAGGGATCTTCTGCCGAAAGACCTGCTGCAACTATTTCAAGGAGCACGAGGTCATCGATGACGACCCCTAACATGCTGGGCGACCTGGGCGGAGGCAAAGTCATGCCAACAAGCTCCTCCTTGTTCACCAGACCGGATTGCACCAAAATGCTGAGGTGGGCTGTCTGCGCGAGTTCAACAGCGCAGGTGTCGCCCATCGCTAACGTCTTCAGGCCAAACAAAAGAGGTCCGGCGCCCTCCAACTTCCTGTCATAGCACCGGAAATCTCGAATGTCAGAAGCGAAAAACGTGCCAATCAAAGAATTTCTCACAACACGCTCTGGGGTCGCAGAAAAACTGTAGTAGAATTCTCGCAGGTCGGTGCCCGACAGCAGCATTCGCTCATCTGAAGCCAGCTGGATCTCCAGAAGGTTCGAAGACGCTCCCATAGAGTTGATCCACCGGTTAGGTGGTGTCTCCAGTGTATTGAAAGGTCTGCTGTCGAAGATCAACCTGTCCTTATCTGAATCCTTAGTCACTGCGAACAAGCCAGCCTGATAGCCGGAGTAAACTTCCTTAGCTCTGATGACTCCCAACCTCCCTGTTTGGTCCAGCTTTTTCAGCAGAGCCCACTTCTCGGACTCAGAGGCAAAGATCTTCACTGGAGGGGGGGCCTCAAAGCTCTGCTCAGGGGTTAAAGCTGATTGGATTGGTCGGTTGAAAATCTTCTCTCCTCTCTCATCCAAAAAAGGGGTTGGATCGAACAAAGGCTCCCCACGGAAATCTATTCTTGAGGCCTCGATGGGCCGAGCAACCTGCAGCTCCTCCCCAGGTAAAGTCCCGCAAACCAGCCCAGGCGAGCTGCGCTGAAGCCCGGGGGCCATCTTTGAAACGGGCCGTCGAAATGAGCAAAAACCAGAATTGTCAGCTAAACTCTGTTCAAACACCGAAAAGATCTGTCCTTCAAAAACACTGAGTTTCTCCAGCGATCTCCAGCGCCTTCTCGATGTCTTCCACTTTTGCAGCCGATCTTCCCATTGCTGTTGAGTCGACCGGAGCACAACGGATCCACGCCAAACAAGCAGATTCCATGCATCGGACCACACGCCACTGGAGACGGTTCAAAGAGGAAGGGATCACGATGTCAAGAGGACAAGTCACAGGCCTGTTTAAATAGACCCAGTCCAGAGCAGCAACACAAAGGTTCAAGCCCCTCTGCAACGCTCTCGTCTCGCAATCATCTCCAGTCTCCAGTAAAGCTCCCGGAAAAGGGAGCGGCATGGGCCACAATTTGGCGGTACTCTTCAACTGAGAAGAAGTAGCTGGTCTTCGATGGAAAGAACGCAAAAACTTTGAAAAGCTGCCTCCCAACTGTCGCAAAAACCGAAAGGATGAATTGAACCAGGTCCTCGGGCAAACGGTCGTCGCCTTTGAGCCTGGCACATGCCGAGCAGCATCGTCTCGGCAACCATGCACAAAACAGCGAGCCGGGGACTCGGCCGGGCCGGAGCTCCCTGGGTCCTTCGGTTGCTGCTGCCCGCACGAGGATGATTGCTCTCCTCCTGCGTCTCTCCCTTTCCTTTGCCCTTGTTTTTCGCTTTCGGCTTCGGCTTGTCTGGTTTGGCGGGCGGAGCGCCCGTTGGAGCATCGTTCTGAATCTGGCGCTTTCCCAACTTCGCCCGTTTCTCTGCAAAATCGTCCAGCTCCCTGATTCGAAACATCATGGCCTCTGCCCATTGTGCTGGCAGAAGTCGGGAGTGATGAACCTCGAAGATCTCCGGGGCTTGATGTTTGCTGAAACTTCCAAAGGGGGGTCCATCCTCGAGCAAGACCTCCGCGCCCAGCAACCACGACCCTTTGTCGTAAGAGACTTGATGAGCCTTTGCCTCCGCAATGCGACTCTGTCGAAGAGCATCGAGAGCTCCACAAATAGCCCAAAGGGTGCGGACCGTGCCTTGAATGTTCGGCGCTCTCGATCGATGCCCCGCCCATCCTCTGAACGTGGCTGTCATGATACCCAGACCCGGACCAAGTTCCGGGGCACCACAATCGTGCAGCGTGTTTTTCTCCAGAACACCATAGAGCTCTTCTGGGCAATCTCTCATTGCTTTCCGCAAAGTCTGAAGGACAGCGGCATGTCGTCTGCCGTGTCCGCCGCTGGAAGAAGTAGAGGATACTTCCCCGTGGCCCACTGAATCGTCTAAAGTGTCTTGGAGACTGCGCTGCTTCTTTGTAGGGCTTGTGAGGTGCTCCAGAATGCTGGTGAGCTTTAGCAAGGATGATTGCATGGGGTTTTCGAGCTCCTCGGCACTCGGCTTCAACTCCCCCCCATCCTCGATAAAAAAAATCGCCTTCTTCGTCGCTTTCTCCCAACACATCCAAGCGAGCCGGCTTCCGCAAAGCAGAGGGGCCAGCAACATCTCCTAGATCTGGCTTCTTTCCGGTCAGCATACGTCCCAGCTCCTCCAACTGCACCTGAGAGACTCCTGCCCGGAAGGCTGATTGCACCACATGAGGGTCCAGCCCAGCTATTGGATTCTCTGGCGGAATCTGAGTAGGCGGCTTGAACGTCACCTGGGCGAGCCTTGGTTTGGGCAAACTGATGTAGGAGAGCCTTCATCTCGACTAGGGCCTCTTCGACACGGGCAATCCGCTTCTCCTGACTGCTCTTCCCAAGATCGGGCCGTCCGGATTCGGCCGACAGAAAACTGAATTTCTCGTCTGCTACTGTCTGAAGAGCTTCGGCCAAAGGAACATGCTCGCCTACCTCCTGTTCGGTGAGGAAGGCGTTCTCTAGCTCGGCCGACTGAACACTCACGAAATCGAGACATTGGATCAGTTCTTCCGACAGGAAACCTATCCAAATCTTGATGTAGGTGCCTTCTATCGGAACTTCTCGATCAACATCTAAAACTGAACCGACGGAAACAGAAGCAGCTTTCGAAAAGGATTGAGGCGGTAGCTTTCTTCGGGCTACGGAACGGTGCCAAAAACTGAAAGGTATAGCAGCTAAAATCTTTCCTTGCGCACGAGTAATTAGAATGACTGGAACTGGGTCGGGCTCTTCGGCCCCACCGGGTGCAGGCAAACGAATCAAACCGATCTGGTAGAAAGGATCGGCCGTGCCGTCAGGCTGCAAAAGAAACACACTCTCAGGTCGAAAGGGCAGATCACCTGCCTCAGGGCCCTCAGCTGGAATGCCGAGGTTCTCAACAAAATCCTCCATCTAATCTAATCGCTCGGCCAGGCAACGCCGGCCGAGGAGCAAACGGTCTTGCCGTCCGACTTGCTTGGCACTCCAATGAACACCGAACGACCGAATGCACCCCCACGCGATTTGACCAATCGACAGGCTTCAGGGAAAGTTGCAAAAACCTTCACTGGGTTATAAACAACTCCGTTCACCCCCCTGAAAACCAAATAATGCTGACTTGGCTCAGGCAACTGATCACGTCCTGACGAGCCGGTGATGTTGTTCTGCAAAGCACGGGCAACCCAACGACCGATGGAGTTCAAAATGGCCAACCTCTCGGTATCAACCTCAGACGGAAGCGCTTCACCTTGCACAACAGTCTCGCTAATGGGGCCTGTGGACGAATCGCCGGACGCGGTCGGCCCGGACTGAATTGGCACTGGTTCCCACTGCTCCTCAACCTCAGCCTGCGCAACTTCAAACTGAAAAGATTCGAGTCCTGAAGCCCGAAGCTCAAGGCGCTCAATCCTGGAAATCAACTCAAGAATAGTACGTTCTTGAGTGCTCTGGCTGGACATGAAAGCCCTAGATATCTCGATAAAGCGGTCGAACCGACCGCGTACCCTGAGTCTGCGGATCAACTAAATTTAGTAGGCCAAAAAATTGCTTAATTTCCATTAGTAAAGTAAAAAATTAGAAAAAAATCAAAGTAATTTTTCCATAGTAAAATTTAGTAAGACAAGTAATTTAAATTAGTAAGGCTAGTAATTTAATTTAGTAAGGCTAGTAATTGTTTTAGTATGTGAAACATGTGTTGTCATATGTTGTTTTTTGTGTGGTTTCTGTTATTTCTGTGTTGTTTTGTTTTTGTTGTTTTGTTCGTTTTGTTGTTTTCTTGTTGTTGTTGTTGGCTGTGTTTAAGTTTTTGCAAGAGTAATGTCACCAAATTTGTTCACTTTTGACTCATGTCACATGTCGCATGTTCTCCCAAAAAATAACCTCAACCGTTGAATAACCTCAAGTTCTTGAGGTTATTTTTTGAGGTTATTCTTAAAAATAACCTTGAGGTTATTTCTAAGAATAACCTCAAAAACATTGGAAATCTTTCTGAAATCTTGGAGGTTTCCAATATGATTAACATCAAATAGTTTGTCAAATAGCTAACAAATATATCCAACCAGCCATCAATATTTCAGCAAAAGTTCCAAATCTTTACCAATAACTACAATATTTCAGCCAAAAACCCAAATGATTACACATAACTGCAAAGGACAAGCCTGGGTTCCATGTATAACAACCACAGAATGTTTGCAACTTTTTTGTTTTCTATGTGTGGAAACCAGAAGGAAAAGGAACAATCACAAAAAAGAGGAAACAGAAACGGACGAGGAAAAGGAACAGGAAAAGGATCAGGAACAGGAAAATGAAGAGGAAAAGGAAAAGGAAAAAAAACAGCAAGGAAAATGAAAAGGAAAAACGAAGAGGAAGATGAAAAAAAACAAGGAAAAGGAAAAAAGGAAGAGGAAAAGGAACAATAAAAGGAAGAGAGAGAGGAAAAGGAAAGGGAACATGTTTTTGGGGAGAAGGAAAGTGCGGAAACAAAATCTAAAGACTAAAACTGTGGGCAATCTTTTTTTGGTGAGGAGAGTTCAGGAAGCAAAATCTACTGAATAAAACTGTGGGAATTTTTTGGGTGATGAGAATTCAGGAAGCAAAATCTAATGACTAAAACTGTGGACAAAAGTTTTGCTGAGGAGAGTTCAGGAAGCAAAATCTAATGACTAAAACTGTGGACAAAAGTTTTGGTGAGGAGAGTTCAGGAAACAAAATCTAATGACTAAAACTGTGGACAATCTTTTTGGGGTGAGGGAAATTAAGGAAGCAGATCTAATGACTAAAGCTGTGGACAATAAAAATTTGTCCGCAGTCTTAGTAATTAGACTTTGTTTCCTGAACACTCCTCACCAAAAATCTTTGCCCCAGTTCTATTCAATAGATTTTGCTTCCTGAACTCTCCTCACCAAAACTTTTGTCCACAGTTTTAGTCATTAGATTTTGCTTCCTGAACTCTCCTCACCAAAACTTTTGTCCACAGTTTTAGTCATTTAATTTTGCTTCCTGAACTCTCCTCGCCAAAACTTTTGTCCACAGTTTTAGTCATTAGGTTTTGCTTCCTGAGCCCTCCTCACCAAAGCTTTTGTCCACAGTTTTAGTCATTAGATTGTGCTTCCTCAACTCTCCTCACCAAAACTTTTGTCCACAGTTTTAGTCATTAGATTTTGCTTCCGGAACTCTCCTCACCAAAACTTTTGTCCACAGTTTTGGTCATTAGATTTTGCTTCCTGAACTCTCCTCACCAAAACTTTTGCCCACAGTTTTAGTCATTAGATTTTGCTTCCTCAACTCTCCTCACCAAAAATTTTTGCCCACAGTTTTATTCAATAGTTTTTGCTTCCTGAGCTCTCCTCACCAAAACTTTTGTCCACGGTTTTAGTCATTAGATTTTGCTTCCTGAACTCTCCTCAACGAAACTTTTGTCCACAGTTTTAGTCATTAGATTGTGTTTCCTCAACTCTCCTCACCAAAACTTTTGTCCACAGTTGTAGTCATTAGATTGTGTTTCCTCAACTCGCCTCACCAAAACTTTTGTCCACAGTTTTAGTCATTAGATTGTGTTTCCTCAACTCTCCTCACCAAAATTTTTGTCCACAGTTTTAGTCATTAGATTTTGCTTCCTGAACTCTCCTCACCAAAAAATTTTGCCCACAGTTTTATTCAATAGATTTTATGTCCTTACTTTCATTCACCCCAAAAAGTTGTGGCCACAGTTTTAGTCATTAGATTTTGTGTCCTCAACTCTCCTCACCAAAAATTTTTGTCCACGGTTTTAGTCATTAGATTTGTTTCCTCAACTCTCCTCACCAAAAGTTTTGCCAAACACTTGGATGATTTTGCCCAGGTTTAATTCCAAAAGCATCACAAATTGGTGCAAAACATTGCCAAAATATGCAAAAAATTGGTAAAATTGCCTCAAAAAAACGTAAAATTGATATGTACTTTGTATGTAGTTTGTATGTACTTTGTATGTAGTTTATATGTAGTTTGCAAAACTACACACAAACTACATATGGCGATATGTACTTTGTATGTAGTTTTGGAAAACTACATAAAAACTACAAAGTACATACAAACTACATACAAAGTACATATCCTTTTTTACGGCTTTTCGATGATTTTTCCCGAAAGCATTGCGAAGGGTTCTTCCGGAAAATCCTTTGAACACTTACACTTCGACACTTACACTTACACACACACACACACTGGAAGAGCGAAAGCATCCAAGTGCGAAGTATGCCAGTGTCAAAGTATGGCAAGTGTAAGTATGCAAGCATGATATGCAAGGGTGAGTATGCAACCACGCAATGAGTATACAAGCATGCAATGAGTAGGCAAGTGTGAGTATGGAAAACTAGCACGGGAGATGTCCTAATGAAAAAACATTTCCCCACTATATAAATTCTCTCTTAAAGGCGGAGTGCGGGACGAACAGCGTCAACCGAAAGTGCAACCCTCTGCGGAGATCGTGCGTGTCGAGTGCGCGAAATGCAGGCGAGAGTGCGATTTGTCCGGTGCGCGCGCAACCCTCTGCGGAGATCGGGCGTGTCGAATGCGCGAAATGCAGGCGAGAGTGCGATTTGTCCAGGGTGCGCGCAGCCCTCTGCGGAGATCGTGCGTGTCGAGTGCGCGAAATGCAGGCGAGAGTGCGATTCGCCGGCTGCGCGCGCAACCCTCTGCGGAGATCGTGCGTGTCGAGTGCGCGAAATGCAGGCGAGAGTGCGATTTGCCGGGTGTGCGCGCGACCCTCTGCGGAGATCGGGCGTGTCGAGTGCGCGAAATGCAGGCGAGAGTGCGATTTGCCGGGTGTGCGCGCAACCCTCTGCGGAGATCGTGCGTGTCGAGTGCGCGAAATGCAGGCGAGAGTGCGATTTGCCGGCTGCCCGCGCAACCCTCTGCGGAGATCGTGCGCGTCGAGTGCGCGAAATGCAGGCGAGAGTGCGATTCGCCGGGTGTCCGCGCAACCCTCTGCGGAGATCGTGCGTGTCGAGTGCGCGAAATACAGGCGAGAGTGCGATTTGGCGGATGCCTGCGCAACCCTCTGCGGAGATCGTGCGCGTCGAGTGCGCGAAATGCAGGCGAGAGGTGTGGAGTATCTGGGGAGCTGGGAGATGAGCACTGGTGACTTTGTAGTACAACTGTAGTACGCGGAGTAGCTGGGGAGCTGGAAGCTCAGAACTGGTGACTTTGTAGTACAACTTTAGTACGCGGAGGAATCTGTGGAGCTGGAAGCTGAGAACTGGCGACTGCGTAGTACAACTTTAGTACGCGGAGTATAGCTGTGGAGCTGGAAGGTGAGAAGTGGCGACTTAGCAATACAACTTTAGTACGCAGAGTAGCTGGGGAAGGGGAAGATGAGAACTGATGAGTGGGTAGTAGGTGAGAACTCGCGACTGTATAGTATAACTTTAGTACGCGGAGTAGCTGGGGAGCGGGAAGATGAGAACTGGCGAGTGGGTAGTACAACTTGAGGGCGTGGAGTATCTGGGGAGCTGGGAGATGAGCACTGGCGACTTTGTAGTACAACTGTAGTACGCGGAGTAGCTGGGGAGCGGGAAGCTCAGAACTGGTGACTTTGTAGTACAACTTTAGTACGCGGAGGAATCTGTGGAGCTGGAAGCTGAGAACTGGCGACTGCGTAGTACAACTTTAGTACGCGGAGTATAGCTGTGGAGCTGGAAGATGAGAAGTGGCGACTTAGCAATACAACTTTAGTACGCAGAGTAGCTGGGGAGGGGGAAGATGAGAACTGATGAGTGGGTAGTAGGTGAGAACTCGCGACTGTATAGTACAACTTTAGTACGCGGAGTAGCTGGGGAGCGGGAAGATGAGAACTGGCGAGTGGGTAGTACAACTTGAGGGCGTGGAGTATCTGGGGAGCTGGGAGATGAGCACTGGCGACTTTGTAGTACAACTGTAGTACGCGGAGTAGCTGGGGAGCTGGAAGCTCAGAACTGGTGACGTTGTAGTACAACTGTAGTACGCGGAGCAATCTGTGGAGCTGGAAGCTGAGAACTGGCGACCGCGTAGTACAACTTTAGTGCGCGGAGTAGCTGTGGAGCTGGAAGATGAGAAGTGGGTAGTAGCTGCGAATTGGCGACGGTGTAGTAACTGTAGTGCGCGGAGTAGCTGGGGAGCTGGAAGATGAGAACTACAGGCAGTGGAAGCCAGCTTGCTGGCTGCCATTGTCCAGATGGAAAGCCAGCACGCTGGCTACCATCATAGTTGAAGTGGGTAAGCCAGCACGCTGGCTGCCATTGTTGAGATGGCAAAGGCAGCACGCTGGCTACCATCATAGTTGAAGTGGGTAAGCCAGCACGCTGGCTGCCATGGTCCAGATGGAAAGCCAACACGCTGGCTACCATCATAGTTGAAGTGGGTAAGCCAGCACGCTGGCTGCCACTGTTGAGATGGCAAAGCCAGCACGCTGGCTACCATCATAGTTGAAGTGGGTAAGCCAGCACGCTGGCTGCCATTGTCCAGATGGCAAAGCCAGCACGCTGGCTGCCATCATAGTTGAAGTGGGTAAAGTGGGTATGAGCCAGCGCGCTGGCTACCATCATAGTTGAAGTGGGTAAGCCAGCACGCTGGCTGCCATTGTTGAGATGGCAAAGCCAGCACGCTGGCGACCATCATAGTTGAAGTGGGTAAACCAGCACGCTGGCTGCCAGTGTCCAGATGGCAAAGCCAGCACGATGGCTGCCATCATAGTTGAAGTGGGATGAGCCAGCACGCTGGCTGCCATCGTAGTGGAGTGGGAAAGCCAGTGAGCTGGTTCCCATAATCTAGATGGCAAAGCCAGCACGCTGGCTGCCACATTATCCTTATATAGATGTATATATAGGCTCTTTGGAGCAAAAGCTCTTTGCTGAGGCGCAAAAAGTGCATCTTGGCTAAGGCATCCTGCCGAAGAAACGTAACAAGGGCACTACTACTAGTAATAAGAACGCTACTAGGGGCTCCTGGCCTTACTACTAGGAACAAGACGCTATTAGGGGCTCCTGGCATCGCTACTAGGAGCAAAGACGCTACTAGGGCCATCGCTATTAGGGTTCGCCAGCTATAGATGTATATATGTATGTACAGATAGGTGGCAAAGCCAGCATAAAGCAGATGTTTATGAAATCCTTTCGCAGGTCTTTGGTGCTGTAGATCTTAGGCACGTTTCGTTTCGTGTTCGTTGTGTGTTTTGACGTTAGAGCATCGAGTCCCTGGCGCGATGCGCGCGGTGGCTCAAGCAGAGAGACCGCAGCAATTTCCAAGTGAGTTCGCGTAAGTCTCCACAGACTGTAGCCGGGAACGTGCAGCAAGACAAGAGCCGTGAAGAATGTACTGTACTTGCAAGAAGTTTCCATCCACACCTCGTAGGCTTCTCGTCAAGAGGCGCGCGGACCATGGCCACTCTGCAGGACGCAGTTCTGCGAAACGCGGAGGCAGCGGGTCAGCAGGAGCCAGAGTTGCAGCGCCTGCGAGATGGACATGGAGAGGGAGGTGCGGCATGGTTGCGGGCCGAGTTGGAGGCCAAGAACTACATCGACTTGCGACGGCTGTGCGCTGAGTTGGGACTGCCGCAGAAGCGCGACGGTGCAGCCCTTCGGGTAAGCCAGCACGCTGGCTGCCATCATAGTTGAAGTGGGTAAGCCAGCACGCTGGCTGCCATCATAGTTGAAGTGGGTAAGCCAGCACGCTGGCTGCCATTGTCCCCTTACCAGCAGCCCAAATGCTCACGACGATGAGCTGGGCTGTCACCGCTTGGCCGCCGGTGGGGGGTTTGGGAGGCCGCATCGCACACAAACACCCACACACTCCCTCAACTTCCACGAACACACACATACGCAGACTCGTTTCCACACGGACATAGACACACGCACAGAAACCCACACACTACCTCAACTCACTCGACTTAACACTTCTCACTACACACTTACCGGATAACTCGCACTCTGATTTCCTACGTGATGAAAAATGCTTTCGGGCCACTCGTCGTCTAGTTTTTAGTTTTTGCATATTTTTGCACTAATTTGTGATGCTTTTGGCATTAAAGCTGGACAACATCATCCAAGTGTGGGCAAAACTTTTGGTGAGGAGAGTTGAGGAAACAAAATCTAATGACTAAAACCGTGGACAAAAACTTTTGGTGAGGAGAGTTGAGGACACAAAATCTAAGTCTAATGACTAAAACTGTGGACAAAAGTTTTGTTGAGGAGAGTTGAGGAAGCAAAATCTAGTGACTAAAACTGTGGACAAAAATTTTGGTGAGGAGAGTTGAGGAAACACAATCTAATGACTAAAACTGTGGACAAAAGTTTTGGTGAGGAGAGTTGAGGAAACACAATCTAATGACTACAACTGTGGACAAAAGTTTTGGTGAGGAGAGTTGAGGAAACACAATCTAATGACTAAAACTGTGGACAAAAGTTTCGTTGAGGAGAGTTCAGGAAGCAAAATCCAATGACTAAAACTGTGGACAAAAGTTTTGGTGAGGAGAGCTCAGGAAGCAAAATCTAATGACTAAACCTGTGGGCAAAAGTTTTGGTGAGGAGAGTTGAGGAAGCAAAATCTAATGACTAAAACTGTGGGCAAAAGTTTTGGTGAGGAGAGTTCAGGAAACAAAATCTAATGACTAAAACTGTGGACAAAAGTTTTTTGGTGAGGAGAGTTCAGGAAACAAAATCTAATGACTAAAACTGTGGACAAAAGTTTTGGTGAGGAAAGTTCAGGAAGCAAACTCTAATGACTAAAACTGTGGACAAAAGTTTTCGTGAGGAGAGCTCAGGAAACACAATCTAATGACTAAAACTGTGGACAACCCTTTTGGGGTGAATAAACGTAAGAAAACAAGATCTAATGAATGAAACTGTGGGCAAAAGTTTTTGGTGAGGAGATTTCACGGAGCAAAACCTAATGACTAAAACTGTGGACAACATTTTTTGGTGAGGAGAGTTGAGGAAACAAAATCAAATGACTAAAACTGTGACCAAAACTTTTTGGGGTGAATGAAAGTAAGGAAGCAAAATCTCATGAATAAAGCTGTGGGCGAAGATTTTTGGTGAGGACAGCTCAGGAAACAACACCTAATTACTAAGACTGTACATAGAAAAGTACATAGAAAAATGAGCAGGAAATCAACAAACGCACATCAAAAGTATACACACATATTCAACTTTGTTATCTCCATGTTATATTCTGGACATGCTGATGCTGCACTTGTGAGTTCATTAGACTCTGGATACATTTACTTGTGAAGCTGTTTTTACTTGTGAACCACCTTCTGTATTTCCTTGCAGTCAAATTGCACAATGGCTTTGGGCGCTGGACTGTGTACGACTTTTTGGCATTCGTATATGTTTTCGGAAAGCTATGCTCACTTTACTTGAGACATCATTTACTGTTTTGTGGATGCCACTTGCTCAAGGCACTGTTGTGAGGTTTGTGGATTGCACTTTTCATAAGCCCACTATTTTCACTGTTGTGTACACTCTTGTGTCAATATTGCCATGTACTTGTGAGCCATTTGCTTTGTGAAAAGAACTACTTGTGGCCAGGTCTTGTGCCAATATTGCAATTTACTTTTGGACAGTTCTTCTGTCCAGATTGTAGTTTACCTGTGAGCGTTGATGGTCATCTACTTGTGAAACAGCTCAACTGCCAAGACTGCCACTTAGACTTACTCGTGACCAGGTGTTTTCGCAAGATTGTCATTTACTTGTGAACAGCTCAAATGCAAAGACTGCAATTTACTTGTGAACAGTTCTTGTCAAGATGACACTTTACATGTATCATTTTCTCGCCTCAAGATAGAAACCTCGACAACCCCACAAGACCTCTCTCAAGTAAAAAGAGCTGTACCTGATCTCCAGTAAAATTTTCGCAACGCTTCTCAAGTAACTTGGTGAAAGTACACCAATAAAAATATTCGAGTTTTCTCAAGTAAACACAGCAACACCAAGTGCTCCCACACCTTTCCTCAAGTAGATCAAACAACACTTCTCAAGTATATCACCCCTGGCTTCTCTCAAGGCAGACGAGTAAATTGGTTGTGACAAGCTCCTCTCTCAAGTAAACTGACTTCTCAATTTTTTGAAATATATACTGCAACACTTCTCAAGTAATTTGAGGCGACGGTGACGGAAACCATTCTTGTCTGTTACCTGTGAAAACCAACTTCATGTGTAACTTCCAAGCCAATGTTTTGTGTGTTTCTGTGGTGTTTTTGTGTTGACTGTTGCGGTTGTTTCTATGTTGTTTCTATGCTGCTTCTATGCTGCTTCTATGTTGTTTATATGTTGTTTCTATGCTGTTTCTATGTTGTTTATATGTTGTTCCTATGCTGTTTCTATGTTGTTTATATGTTGTTTATATGTTGTTTCTATGCTGTTTCTATGTTGTTTTGACTTTGTTGAAATTTACTATGAAAAATTAGTTTCTCAACAATTTACTAGGAAACCAACTAATTTTTTCAATTACATTGATTTCATCCAAAAACTAAATTTAGTTGATCTGCAGACTCAGGGTAACGGCAGCGAGCTGCCGCCTGACCAGGTTTGACCACCACTGTCTGACTACCAGCAAAGCCTCGAGAAGGGGCCCGAGTGCGATACCCACCAAAATTCCAATGGAAACAGATTTGAAATCAATATCCCAATCCAGGTAATCAACGGTGGGGCAAATACAATCCACGGGTGAAGGGACAGCCGGTTGAAAAGGCGAGTCCACGAGGTCCGAAAAGAAGCGCCAGGCGAACGAAGAGAGTGATCCCCCTCCCAGTCCTAGTGTCAAGGGCCTATGCTCCATACAAGCTTGACCCAAGAAAGCTGAGCCATGCCCAAAGTCATGAGGTTCATATGTATATACATATAGTCAAAAACTGATTCAGGAGCAAGAGAAACCACAGAAACATGCACACAACAAAGGTAGAAAAAAACAACTCCACCTGAAGGTCCATGAATGTGACACTCTAAGAGACCCTCAACACCGGGGTCAACGATTTCCTTGCGAACTCTACACATTAGTATGGCCACAATGAAGAACTAGTAGGTTGGAGGCCATTGCTAGTAGGTTGGAGGCCATTGCTATTAGAAACAAAGGGACCAAAGGAAGAAAGGTCTAATAATAATATAGTTTGCTAACTCCCACCTGGTTCGCCTCCTTCAGCTCTTCTTGTACCTCCGCGGTGCGTTCCTGGCCGAGTTGATTGGCTTCAGTTTCTCGTCGCACATCGATCAGTTACCCACCCCTCCCCCATCGGTGAAGTCCCTTAAGTGACTGGGTCAAATCTTGAGGAAACAACTGCGCTGATTCCTACTGATTCCCTTTGACAGCAAATGCACGCGCCACACATGAGAGATGATTTCTGCCCAAACCTGTCATGTTTCCCAAGTCATTCCGTTCCAAATTCTCGAATACGTACGTATTTCTTCTTTGACAAAGACCATGGATTCCCTCAGAATTTTGTATCCCCAACTAGCCACATCCACGGCCTCTGCGCAGAACATCAAGCTTGCTCGCGCCCGCTGGTACCCGCTTGCGCCTTGTGGATCGTGAGGGAGCGTTGCATCTGTTCAAGGACCCTCTCGAACAGCTCCACGTAGGTTCGCCAGATCTTCTGGAGTGCCACGCCTGACCCCCGCAACCATGGGCGTAGAAGGTCAGTCCGCACATCTGAAGCACCAATCAGGCTGTGAGGGCTGCGATTCGCGGCGTTCAGTGCTGTGGAGAGTGGTGGTGGCCTATGTCTCCCCCAATTCACAGTCTGCTGCCATTTCAATCCCTGAACCGTGCACGGAAATCACATCGGTCCTGAACCTGTGACATGTCAATGAACACTCTGCAGGTTGTGAAGGATCCCTTCAGCTTTTCACGCCAAACCATCTCAAACATCCCCACGAGCGCTCTTCGCGTGGTCAGCGACCCTCGCCTCGCTCCTGACAATGGTGCATGACCTGCAACGGGCATTTCAAAAGTATAAGCGGTGCCAAAGTTCGAAACATACATTTATGTCTCAAACTGAAGGTGTCCATCCAAGCATGGTTCTGTCAAACAACTCACTTATTTCTTGCCAAACAAACCATGGGCTTCAAAGCGATGCAACTTGATTTATATACTTGCGCCAGACCTTATGATCCATCTCAAAGCCCCTGTGTCACCAATTGGGACTTAAACATGCTATGGTATGTATTTTTTCGACAAAGAGGTTGGTTGCAACATGTTGCAACTAGTTGGGCGCGGTGTTTCACCTTCCGTCGGCCAGGAACAGCCAGCAACGACCAGCACAACATTGCAGCAACGTTGTTTACAATTTTGAGAGCAGGGGGCCGCCGGGGTCCCAGAGGAGCAGTGGCCAACAAAGACCTTCTTTGGGACCCGTGCAAACGTACCTGCTGAATCATTCTGAACTGGTTACTTGTTGTTCCTGCTGTTGTTTGCAGTTGTTTGTTTCAGTGTGGTTCATGCATAAGAATTGAAAAGGGTTCGAACTGCTGACTGGTAATGAAGCATCTGCTAATCTAGCCTGTCTCTAACCCAGCACCACCTGAAGTAGACTGGAGCTGCCAATGGGTGTGTGCAATGGACTCTGAGTGCTACGCTCAAGAGCCAACAGGTGTGGGGGCGCCCGCGCTCTGAGGCGTGCTCTCGCTCTCATATTGTTGTGTTCCTGTTTGGGGTCTCTTGCCGCATGGCGGCATAGTCATTTCTCAGAAGAAGGGGATGAAGAACCCAAAGAATTTGTGGAGATATGACCACAAGATTCTTGAATGTCCACTATTCCTGTGCACTATTTGTTAATGCCCACTATTCCTGTGCACTATTTGCCATTTGATCCCTCTAGCTGTGGCCAAGTGATAGGCAATGGAGCAGGGCAAATATGAATGAGAATGGATGAGAATGGCGAGGGACCAGTTCCACACTCAGAATGTTGTATTCAGCGGCTGGGGCCATATGAGCAACACGCTTGAAAACATTTATAGATATACTTCATTGGCCGTGCCATGCTCGATCTCGATAATGACCGAGCCAGTTGGACAATCAAACCTCCCCTCCTATGTATTTGCATATATATATATCAGGATATTTCATCACATTTCAACAAGGGCTGACCCGACTGTTACTGTTCTGTGTTTCGACGGTGTGCGCAAAGGGCCTGGCGGACGATCTCGTGAAGCGCCACCGAGAGCACCGGCACCAACTCTTGGACCTGAAAGCGAGAAGATTTCAAAAATGATTTTTCAACGCAACGGATTTCTGCCTTTGTGCTTTCCCATGGCACCGAGCTGGCAAAACTGCGAAACCAATGCCAGTCAGACTGACAAATGGCAACGCCCCACCAAAACTCACCACTTAGGGAAACAAAGCCAAAAGTTCCGAGGGGGTGATCTTCCGGATACTTCCGAACATGCTCAGTCCGTCGCTGGGATTTCTGCAAAGAGGATTTACTCCAACCTAGACCTAGATCAGTCGACTTCTCGAGTGGCTTTAAACTTGCTGGAAACGTAGCAAGGATAATGGGTGGGAAGCTTTTTGGCAACTCCTGGGTGGTCCACGCAAACTTCTTGGCAATTGGCAATATCTTTAAATGGGATTAGGCATCAGAATCGTCAACACGAGACACGATCGACATCGATCGACCCTGATTTGTGGTTATCCGTGTTCTGCTTGCCCTTCCCAACATTCAGTAGTTCTTGTTCAAAACGTGTGGAAGTTACCTTCTGGCAATTCAGGAGCCCGAGACTTCAAAGAGAACGACTTTTGACTTTCATGCTGTTCAACGAAGGCCTTCAACATACCAGCAATTCTCGCTGCAAAGGCCATGGTCATGATGGCCATGCACAAACACTTGCAGCTAAACAATCCTGTAGCCAAATAGAACATGGAAAAGCGGCTGCTTGCTCTTCCGCCATCCATCCTTGAAGGACGCTGTCTACAACAGCGCCTGGCTGTCCGCAGAATTCCCAGTTCTGTGATTTGTCGGCTTTCACCTCTCTCCACTTCTTCAAACACTGCAAACGACCTTGCCCGTTTATGCCCGTTTGGCACCTTTTTGCTTTCCTCCATCTACTCCCTAGACCATGCTGGTCTCGGAATGCTAAACAAACAGGTGGATCCTACTCGTGAAAAAGTCTCCTGTCCGTCATCAGGAATGCGGAGAGATGCCAGGGTTGGTAAAGTTCTTCGAAACGGAAACCACTAGTCTTCTACCAGGAAGTGGTCTTCCTATTAGGAGCAAGGAGCAAGGACGCTACTAGAGGCTCCTGGCCTTACTACTAGGAGCAAGAAGTTATTAGTAACAAGTGCATCGTTCTATGTTGGTCCGTGAGGGTGGAGGTTGGAACCAACAGTGTGCGCGCTTCGGAGCTTGTCTTCGTTTCGGCTACAGCGTGAAGGGTGGTCATTCAGCCCAAAACTCAAGATTTGTTGGTCGGCCATTTAAGCTGCCCCTTATTGTACCCTATGTCCCTCGGGGTTGGGAGGGCCGCGCCAACATTGAGGCATAATGATCATCATGTAGACGTGCACAAGCCCACAACGGTCAAGCGACTTTCATCTACTCCTTTAAAGCATCCACAAGCAACTGTGCACTTGTTCTGGGAGGCCTAGGACCACAAGAATGCGAAACATGGACCTACCAACTGCCACCCATCCCCTCAAACATCTTGTTCCGTCAGCATGTGTTCCAACACAAACTTTCGGCGCTTCATGCGTCAGTGCAACCAGTCTTCTCTGCCCGCTCTTGAAGAAACAGGGTGCATCTCAATACCCAATGCGAGGAGAAGTCAAATTTTGTACCTGGAGTATGGGGAACCCCCTTTATGTTTGGACAACCGATACTTGAAGCTTCTCCTTCCTTCACTGTGAGTCCCCAGCCGTTACAGCAAAGTCGTCACGACAGCGCTGCGACTCCTCAGTCGGCAATTACCAGGTCTTGTTGCAGGGCTACGATGGCTGCCATCATGTAACTATTTTTACTGTATACATTGCAATTAGTAATTACAGTATATACACCGTAAATTTGGATCAAAACCCTGGACGCCCGCAGTGAGGTCAACTGATCCCGTGGTTT